>JAANDH010000304.1:0-213685 GCA_011799765.1 Nymphaea thermarum | reverse complement strand
AATTTGCCCGTATCGTGCGATACGGGGCGTATCGCCCCGTATCGTACGATACGGGACCTGTATCGCACGATACGTGCGATACAGGTACGATACACCCCCTTTTTACGATACGGGGGGTGTATCGTACCGTAAATCGAAAACGGTACGATACGTATCGTACGATACGGGGTCGTATCGTACGATACGTACAACATTGGATGGATGTATGTGGATAGTTTCATGGCCATGTATTTCAGGGGGAATACCAAGACCATAGCATGGAGCTCACAGCCTCAAACTATTAAACCCCAAGAAAATGCGGTGCGATACATTGTTCCCTGTCAAATGATGCAACTTTACGAACATCACCCTAGTCCTGCAGAAAATTTTAGCCTTGTTTTTAGCAGATCATGCAGGAACTTGTCATTGTGGATGAACCGTGCTTGAGAAATTGAAACTCTAAACCCTATAGAGGGCAGCTGTAAAAAACTAAAACCCTTCGCAGCTTACATTACCTTTGACAAGATTTACAAAAATAACTGGTCCGTATTTTAGTTTGCTGATGGCTATTAACACAAATACACGTTACCTTCCTGGCGAAAGATCTGCTGTTGCCTCACTAAATGAGCCAATTTCAAAGTGGGTACTTTGTATTTGTTAGAAAGAATCAATAAACCACTCTTGAAGTGGTGTACCCAATTGTGCATCAATTTGCCTGCTATGCCAATTGTTCCCTTCTTTAATAGAACTGTGAATCAAAACCTTCAAATTAGGAAGTTTTACTGAGACAACTTAACATATACTTTTAGAGAGTCAACGGACCACCTCCTTGCAGTCAGGTTTTGAGAAACTACTGCCGGAATTTTGGCCAAAAGTTTTGACGGCGATGTATGTTAGACGGCTAAATCCATGGATACTGTATGTATGGCCGTATTTTGTAAAATCACCAAAATTCAGGATTTTAGATTAAACATCACAAAATCTGATTACACATTGAGGTTCAATGTTTTTCTTGAAAATATGTAGTTTTGGTATATATATATGTATATATATGTATTATACACAGTACGTATTACTATATTATCCTCTACCATTCTATTCCCCAATTTTTTGAACTTTAAAATTAATATAAAATAATCCATTTATTTCAAAAAAAAAAAACATGCATTGACCCTCTGTGTTTTTCATCAAAAAAGGGTTTCACATTGATACGATATAAGTCGGCTGGTACACAGCATTAAGCCTATATCATATACTGTTGATAATGGTTTTTCTAATTTTTAGGAAGACCTTCTTGGAAACGTCATAAATAACTGAAAAAAGTGGACTTTTGCATATTGTGATCTCGTCCTTTGGAGAGAGGAATATCTACCACTTTTACTGTTCATGTTTTTCGACAGACGGTCGTCGTGATGAAGATTAACGTTACTTTCGGGGAGCCTCACAGAATCTACATTGAAAACAGTTGCACAAGACCAAGTGAGTACATCAGCAATTGGAGCTACAAAATCACAATTTTTTAAAATTTATCTTCTCTTTTAGGAATCCTTTCTGATCACAATTTTTTTTAATTTATTTACTTTTCAGGAAACCTTTCTACCCTGTTAGGCTCCCCTCGGACCTCCCTCCTCAAAATAGGATCCAACTTTAATGGCGGTACACCTAAATACTTATTTGGATGGTACCCTTAATACCATCATTTTAACTAAAATGGTGTTTAAGGTATGTTATAGAGACTAGTAAACTACCTTAAAAATTGAGTTTCGACAAAATTACCTTTTAAAAAAGGCGCGAGGAATGACAGGGGTCTAAGAGTCATTTGGCAGCAGGGACACCCTAAATGTGTTCCAAGGATTATCCTAAATTCATGAAACATTAATTCTAGTGTTAACAACATCATTTTGTCCAATAAGCAAAACTGGTTAAACCAGGTTGTCAAAAAAAATGTTGATTTTCATAAACAAAAATTTTGTGGGTGCCATCAAATATAATCTAATCTAAGTGCCTTCATGTATTATTACAAAGAAAACTGTAGTTGTAAATATACTGTTCCCGCAGTTGATGTCCATCCGCATCATTGTGACATACATGGACTACATGCCACAAGACCCTAAGCTGAAAATGAAGTGAGTGACGTCTATGATGCAAGATGTGCAATGTCTAGATGTCGCTAACACAACATCACGGTCTCGCTTAAATGATGGCTACATTACATGCATGGTCATTCGAGGAACCGTGCATGTATGTAGACTGTCCACTGTCAACAGATACAGTAGAGATAGACCATACAATACAATGTCATAAATGGGGCAACATAACAGTCCATAGGCAACCTTTTGCCTTAACAAATTTTCAGCTGTTTCCAGTGAGAGATATATACACACACATTTTCGAATAATTACGATACATTAAAAGCATTTTTAACCAACTAAATAATTAATTCAAATTATCTGTGTTTTCCTGCCATATTCTTTAGTCCAGGTGTAAGATTCAGGACGACATGCTAATGATCAAGAAAGACAGATGATCGCCCTTGACGACATGTTGATGTTCAACATGGCTGGATGTCATGTCATGACCATCAACAACATGCATTGGTGCTACGCAGGTGTGTCCCACATGCATGTCCTATGATGATAAGAAAAAAAAGGAAGAAAGAAAAAGAGCCATGCAGGTGCATGACACATGAGAAAGCATTTTGAAAAAGGGACCTTCACTAGCCATGCGCATGCACATGTCACATGGACTCGTGCATGGCTTTTTAGCCACTTCACTACCTTTCCCATATTTTGTGGATACAGCAAAGTGGAGATCCTCTCATGCCTTCGAAGACCCCACTCCAGTAACATGCTTCAATAATTTTCTTATTTTAATACGAACACACACACTACTTTTATAAAACAAAAAAGTTTACTTTTGTTTCCTATTTATATTATAAATTCCTTTTTAATGTATTTTTCATATTTTATGTAAATAATTTCCCGAGATTTCCTCAAAAGGAATCTAAAGCTTTAAGAAGCTAATAAAAAAAGATCTATTGACCCCCCCAAAATAATATCACTCACATGACACTCACCAACATTAAAAAGTTGCAGTTCCTAATATGAAGTTGTGGACTTGGTTTTGAAACGTCTTCCAGATGTGATCCTGCAATGCAGTATAGTCCGGATACGGTCATTCACTATCCACTAACATCCTACGCATTTTCAATCTTCATTCAACCGTGAGGGATCCTCCTCGACAAGGAATGATCATGATGCAAAAAATGAACACTTATTTGGTCTTTTTATGGTGTTCCAGTTTGATTTATCCAGATCTAAACCAATTACATCAGTAAGTGACATCTAATAGGATCATTCCCGGCTCATATAAAACAAAAATGCACTCCTCCACTTATCCTCGTTGGTTAATGGATCTCGTAGGGCTGGATTCAGATGGAACAAACTGCAACCAAATTCCAGTAGCCTTATGAAAGGATTTAATATGTGTACCCATTTGGAATTGAACCATATGTTGGCAGGATCTTAAAATAAAACTGAAATTTGATTATTGATTAGATTGAGCCATCACTAACCAAACCAAGCTAACTAGATTCAGTTCTGCGTAAGCCCTACTAAATAGACCTGGAAGAACCAGTGAATCGTGAGGCAATAGACAGCACCAATTGCTGGTGTTTTCCTAAGTTCATAACCTCAAAGGGACAGCTGTCCACGTGCATGACACAACAAATAATCTAAAAGCAGTGGCCTCATGCACCGTGCCAGCAGCATGTGGCATGGCCGCATGCCTGGCAGTGGGAAAAGGACAGAAAAATTTCTTGTCCTATGGGTGAAAAGAGTCGATTTCAAACAAATATTTTACGGTTTTTAAGGATTAAACTTTCACTTTCCTTATATGCTATTGCTCAACATGAGCACAGTGGAATCCCATAGTTGAATTGACGCTGGTTTACTAATAGCACTGTGGGCACCTGGCTGCGTGTTTCAGTAGAATTAGGAGAACCAATATCACTGCAGTAGATGTTCCTTTCAAGCTTTTGGCTAATTGAAGGCAGTATCTTCCACCTAAAGGATCATAAAAGGCAAAATTGCAATTTCAGTGAATAGCAGCAAGGCCGAGCATCATCTCCACAATCAGAGAGCTTCTTTCCTCTACAGCTCCCTCAGTAACAGCATTGTGAGGTCTAAAAAAACAAAGATGTTTTTCTGCTTCACTATACAAGTGGAGACGTTCAAGACCAAGATAAAGTGAAGCAGCTATTCATAGAGATTTGAACGATCAAACCCTTCATCCTTGACGGGACCATTACAGTCAAGCTAAACCTCCCGCGAACACCAACCTCATAGTTTACCTGGTGAAACCGCTAATGGTAATTGGTCCACTCTAAAGATCAAGACATGTGATCTCGCTGACTCTCGGTATATGGACAATATCCAGAGAAGCCATATTATTTTGCGGCAATCACCAGCCAAGTGCAGTTTCAGTACGACAGTGGGTCCAATAGCGTATGAAATTTAGACATTATTGCACTTATTGACCAGGATCAACCCCACATGCTCACAATTCACCTCCACAATGCCTGGACAAAAAAGCGAAAAAGGTTGGAAGAACAGATTGGAGAAGAAGTGGTGTTATAACTGGCAGAGCAAAAGCTAATTGTGAAAGAGAAAAGAGCTCATAGGAACACAAAGTTTCACAGTTCAACGATGTCGATGTATCCATATCAAGATCATGATACAGCAAGATGGTGGATTATAAAGTTGCAGCAAATTAGTGGAGTCTTAGTGATAAATCAGTGTCTTCACTCCTTCCTGACTAAAACTTATGAAGCCAGAAAATTGCTACAAGTGCAGTACTTTGATATGGGTGTTGGCACACGTGTGTAACAATGTACAAAGAAAACATATAAAAATCACAAAACTAGATAGGTTAAAAATGAGTATATTAGTCTCTTAATGAAATGTCAATAAAATGAGAACGGAAAAAAGATGCTTATTTAAGTCTTAAAGGCAGTTTGCACATATTGCAATAAAACCCTAAATAAAAAATAAATAAGAAAGACAAGGAGAAACAGTTGGGAAATGAGGTAGACGATTGGATATAAGGGGGTTCCAACATAAGTGATTAAAATTGTGGTTCATCGGAAAAGAAGTGATTGAAATTGTAGCCCTGATGACAGAGTAATCGAGAAACAAACCTCATGATACTAACCAAAATGTACTTGAGGACTGGGACGACGCTTGAAGATGATGGTGATGATGCACAACAGAAGACTGGAATTAGATAAATAAAGAAAGTGTTTAACAAGGCAATTATCAGTGGAACAGATTAAGAAACAAAGGGATAAGGAAAAACCATGTGCTGTTGACAATCACCTATCTATTTCCATGCCTTTCCATATGGTAGGTGGTAGGCACCACGATTATTATAAGTCAGGATGGTCAGGAAAAATATGCACTCGGGCATTCAAAAAGTTGGCCCCAGATAATCATCACTGATGATCAGTTGAGAGAACCATGGACTGTAAACTTTCCAACAAAACAATAAAATGGACAATAGTTGGGAACAAAGAAATGCTGATAGAAACCCACGGTATAGATGAACGCACTTGAAATGACAACTTTTAGAATAATCACATTATGCGCATCTTCCAGGAGTTGACAAGCTCAGAGAGCTCTCAGTGTAAGTGCTTGTAACACCAAGAAGTAGGCTTTACCGAGGGAACCAATCCCCCTAAGTTCACATATGAGTTTCCAACTGACACTCAAATATGTTTTCACTGACAAGCAGCAAGACGAGTTGTTCTTGAAGATGAAGACGATGATGAGCAAGAGAAAGCTTTTCCAACCACAAACTGGACGAACAATAACCAAATAGACTCGAATTGCTTGCAGCAACTTAAAAATGGATGGAGTACTGCAAGATAGAAAGAACAAAGAGAATAAAAAACCACTACCAACATTTTCATCATTTGGCACTAGAACGCGAACAGATACATGTTCATACACACTTCATAGTGTCGCAAATGCTAGAAAAAGTTAAAATGGCAACAACCAAGAACATTATTGATCAATCTTCTACGTCCGAGATCCATTGTGGAACAAGTACGACATGCAGTGAAAGATAATAAAATCAGCTATCACAAATTACACCTACCAGTATGCTGTTAAGCTTGCTTTATCTTGATTGAACCATTTCACTTTATTGCCAAGCAAAACTGCACAAAGAATTGCGAACTGCTTCCAAAGATATCCATTATACAAGGACTAGTCACATAAATAAATGCTTAAAAGCTGTGATTCACGCAAAACACGAGGAACAGCTAGAGATGTTACAAGATTGTCGAAACATAACGCATAATTAATGGCTAAACTACAATAATAACCTATGGATCATCATCAGAAGTTTTACAATGCAAATTAAACAGCTTGAACTTATCTTTCATGGCCTCGGCCTCACTCTCATACTCTTTAAATCTGTACACTTCCTGTTTACAGGAAGATGGTACTTTGCCTTCGCTATAGCAAACACTGCACAGGCTGAAGTTAGATGTCATCTCCTTGAACCTAGGCCCGATGATCGGATATCTGCATATGGAACAAGAATGATTGCCATGGCGAACTCTGTCAATGTTTTCCAGCTGCACTAATGTGTTCATGATGCCGAAACCCCAATCTGGATCATCAAACATCTCTAGGAACTCAGAGAACGAGATCACAGTAGTATCGTTCGCCTCCCCGTGAACTTCCATCATGTCACTCATGCCCCTAGAAGGTACATACACGGCTCTCAGATATTTGATGTATGCAGTAGCATCCGACTTCCTCAACTGTGTGTTTGCTTCATCGATTGAACGCCACACCAGAGCATCGAAAGCTGCCCGCTTTCTCTTCTCAGTAGGTCCAGCGCAAATGGGAGCAAGAACAGCGTAGAACATGCCGAGATCAATCCGACCAGAACCAGACTCATCCAAAACTGCCAAAATCCTCTCATTGATCGCCTTCATGGCTCCTTGAAATGCCTCCGGCTTCAGGAAGTGAAGCAGTTTCCGCAGGTTGCCCTCGAGTGTTGCCTTTCTGATTGATTTCCCCGGTAGTCCACCTCCTGAGTATGTGACCGGCACCTTAGTCCCATTCAATTCCTTCCTTAAATCGTCAACCTCGCAGCGGTTCACTTTTGTGAGTCTCTGGAACGTCCTTATTCCAATGGCAACTTCCAGATCCTGCCTAGGAGTCGTTTTCTTGCTTCCTCGCCTAAACTTGGAAGCCTCCACGACGATATAACCCTCGCCGCCGGATGAAATGGCGGCATTCCCTTTCCTCTTCCTCTGCAGAAGCTTCAAATGAGCAATGGCATCATACAATTCGACCCTATTTGTCATCTTGAACGCCTCCTTCAATGCCCTCTTTGCCTCATCAGTCTCGCCGGCGCCAAGCAATGAGATCGCCTTGTTGAGTTGAGCTCGCCAATGATTCGGATAGATTGCCAGCACCCTCCCGTACATCTCCGACGCCCGTTGGTACCTCCCCACATCCATAAACAACCCACCCAAATTATACAAAGCGTCGAGGTGACCAGGCCTAAGGTCAATCGCCTTCTGGAACTCCTGAATCCCCTTCTCATCCTCGCCCATGGCGTGCAACACGGACCCCAGATCACAATGTGCGTCGGCATAGTCCGGCTGGAGGAAAACCGCCTCCTCGAGCGCCTTCTCCGCAGCCCTGTACTCTCCAACGCCGAATAGAGCGCTACCCAGAAGCTTAAGAGCTCTGTAATGGGTGGGGGAAAGGATTGCAGCCTCTCTGTAATGTTCACAGGCGCCGAGAAGCAATCCTTCGCCTTCGAGAGCAATGCCGAGGTTGACGTGAATCTGGGGAAGAAGATAGGACCATTGATTCCCACTAGACTCTGCTGCCTCGAGGGCCAGGAGGAACTCATCCTTCGCCTCGGAAAATTGGCCAAGAGCATAAAGGGAGTTGCCGCTCCTGAAATGGGGCCTCACGTCCGTCGGCTGCAACTCCGACGCCCTCTTGAAGCTAGCCAATGCCTCCTTGAACAACTGGTGGTCGTAGAGCGTCCGCCCAATCGCCATATGGCCGTCGAACGCCTCTTCCCTTGAGCGGCACCCATCCGCCTTCCCTCTGAGCGCCCTCAATTCCTTCAGGAACGTGGCGTAGTCCGGTCCGCTCTCCTCCCAGAACACTCTCTTAGTTCCTCCGCCCTCTGATTCTGAACCCAATTCCCTCGACCACCCGGGGTCGGAGAAGGCGTCGCCGACGATCTCCCCCTTGATCTTCCCGTCCTTCATTTGCTTCACCTTCAGCCTCTTGATGACGATATCCAGGTCATCGATGATCTTCCAGGTATCATCGTAGACTATTCCATGATTAGGCGACAAGGCCCAAGCAGGGGCGCCCGGCCGCCGGTTGGGCGGTGCATCCGCCGCTGTTGCGGCAGCAGCCGCGTCGACGATAGAGGAGGAGGAGGCGGCGGAGACGATGGACTGGGAGGAGCCGAGGTCGAGGTTCAGGGCATCGAAGTCGCGGTCGACGTCGCCGGCGCCGTCGTTGTAGGTACGGAGGAGGCCTTCGAAGGTGAGGCCCTTGTCGCCGTCGATGAACTCACCGTAGGTGCGAAAGACCTCGTCGAGGATGGCCTGGATCTGCTGGTCCGAAAACTTGACCCGGGGGTTGACGGCGATGACGAGGGCAGCCATCTCCATCCGGTCGAGGCCACCATCCTTGTTCGCGTCGAACTGCTCAAAGATCTTCCTCACCTTCTCGCTCCGGTCGTCTCTGTCTCGGGAAGCCATGGATGGGTAAAATCGTCAGGCGACCAGGCCACCACCTTCACATAGAATCTCTCTCTCTCTCTCTCTCTCTCTCTCACAGTCTGTCGCTTCTCTCTCACAGTCTGTCGCCTCTCTCTCAATTGGGAGTTTGGAAGACTAGGAAGGAGGGGTAGAGCAGAGTGAGGGTGAAAGAGGGGCTCCACCCTTCATTATTGTGTGATTGGTGATGCTGCTGGTGCTGATGGGGATAGCATCAAAATCTCTCTCTAATCTAAAAATTTGAGAAGACACCACTTAATTTTACTTGGCATTTCTTTCTCTCTCTCTAAAATTAGGGAAGAAACCGCTAGATTTTTACTGTATCTCTCTCTCCAAGATCTGTATAAAATTTGGTAATGCACTTCACTTTCACAAGTCCTATTTGGGGAGGAAAATACACTTCGATTTACACGGGCCGCAGCAGAAACAGCCTGCTCATTTCTGCCATGGAAGTGTCAAGTTTTCACCAACTTTACAATCCGCAACAAGAGGCTGTAAATTTTGTTAGCTTATGCATGCTTTCCCCCTTTCAGTCCACAGGGATATGGACCATGTCTACAACACTGTTGAAACTTATTGGGAAGTGTTGTCCCCTGATCTATTAGAAAATGATGCCATGTTATTCATCGGAGCTTGTTAAATTTCGAAAATGCTGTGTTTCCATTTAAGATTCATAAAAGAACCACTCACTTTTATATTCCCACAACTTTCTTTTTGTTACAGATTAACATTCGTCAAAATATTCTACTGTGTTTTGATCACTAAGATTTTCTTGCCAAAGGTATTCTCATGAAGGTCGGGCCAGATTGGCTTTCAAAGAAATATCAAGACGGGAAACAAAATAAATGCAATGCCTTGGTCCATGGTTGCCTTAGATTCATTAAATGCGAACTTTAAAAAGAATTAGATATCGAAGCTGTTTTTGCTCGATTAAAGGAATCATCAAGAGCATGAGTGGAGTAAAAGGAACAGCTTGGAAAGATGAGGTTGCAAGGTGTAACTACTTAAATTGCAATCGGTGGTAGGTTGGTTTTCTATTAATATCCCTTGTTTTTATCATCAGTCGATACTTTTTGAATGAACAACGAAAACGCACTCAAGTTACATAAAAGGAAACCGTTAAATGAAAGGAAACTGAACGTAAGAGAAACGTATTTCTGTTATACAGCTAATTACAGGTAAGAAGACGATTCGCACTCAATTAAATTCAATTCCATTGCATGTTAACGTCAATTATTAGATAAAAAGAACTCTCTTATTGTTTTGCTTCCTGTGGTTCTTTTTACAGTAAGAGAGAGCAGCACTGCATCTCTGTAATATTATACTGCAATTGATCATAATACTGTTAGGTGCTTACATGCCAATAACTGCACTGGTGAAACTATTAGTGCTGCATTGCAGCTCCTGCTTTCATATTATTCAACTGCTACATTGATGAAAAGCAGTTCTCTCTTAATGACGAACTTGGAGAACGCAGAGAAAGACAACACAGCAAAGTGCAGACATGAATCCAAGTAGCAAAATAGGATACAAGAAAGAACATGATGGCAGGCGTTTGGCAGCAATCCTTCCAAACACTTTATATCAATCCAACGAAAATATAACTTTTCTTGGTATTATTGCTCCGTTTTTCTTGAGTGTGGAGTTCTCCCCATATATGTGAAAAGTGCAATGGTATGTTCGTTTTTAGAAAAGAAAAAAACCAGACTTCGTGATCTTTTTCAATCTTGTCAATAACGGTATTAGCATTTGTTTGGGTGACACTTTTAAAGGCTGTTCTGAAAGCAGAAATAATAGTTGGGTGGATTTGTGAAAAGCCTGAAAAATAATTTAAAATATTTGAAATTGATTAAAAAAATAAAGAATGGCAAGACCCCAATGGACCCCTTCAAAGCGAAGTAGTTCGATTTATTCTTCATCAACATGTCGAAAAAAAATGAAAAGAAAAAGCAATATGGTTGTTAGGTTTATGTTGCTTCGAGTAAGTTGGTCTGAACTTGCGGCTTGTTAATGAATTTTGTATCAAATTAGGTGCGATTTCCATCGTATAAAAGTCATGCACTTGCATCTTGAAATTATTTAGTAAAGCAGGCTTATGTTTGGCATATTTACAATAAATGCCTAAATTATAAAAGAATGATTCGTCTGATGCCTGGTCAACAACGCCTTTGACTCAAATCTATTCTGGTTGGACAATGTCAAATGACTTAACTACCTGCATACTTTATGCTTTTTCTTTTCGTAAATATCTCAAGATTTCGAAAACATATGATTGACTTTCGCAATTTTCATCACCACTTCTTTTTTTTTTCCAAAAACTTAATTTGAACCTTAATCTTGATTTTTAAAGATTTTCATAAAATTGATTCGTGTTTTTTGAATTCTTTAACATTAGGCTTACATTTTTAAAGCAACTTTATAAAACACTCACATGGTGTTCTTATTGACAAATGACTTACATTTACATCTAATGGTGCATGATCTTCATCCAATCTCGGACTGTCTAATAACCTGAATGTTATTCACAAAGCTGCATACATACAGTGCTTGGATCCTTTTTAGTTTACCAAATCTGAATAATAAATGGAACCAAATTCGCGTCGTTGATGAGATGACACCAACCAGAGTTGGTTGGCATCAAGGATGACATTAAATAATCCCTTCAAAACAAACTATAAGTTCCGTTTTCTCTTTATCAATCAGTGGAATAATGATGAGAAGAGAAAACAAGGCGGTAGTTAAATTTGTGTTGTTTCAAGTAGGTGGATCCGACTTGGTGAGTTGTTAATGAATGAGATTAATAATGGAAAAACCAGAGGATTAGGTGCAAATTTCATTGTATAAAACTCATGCACCTCCGAGGTGGACCTTCAAATAATGTTTCTTTTTTCTTGTTTTTGTAAATCATGCTTAATTATGTTTGACGTATTTAGAGCGATGTGCTTAAAGTCTAAAGGAATTGCAAGTTCGTGCCCGACTGAAAATCAATTTTTAGTTAGCGTTAAGGTGATTTTTGTTGGAATTTGATTTTTCAATCAGTTTTTAAAACGTGGTTTGTATTTTTGAATAACACAACGCTTTTTGTGAAAAATCTATACCCTCTTTTGTTCTACTGCTTTTTTTTTTTTTTTTTGTGATTCCCTCTTATGGTTATGCATATAATTTGTCTGCCTTAACTTAAATAGGCGGTCAATTTTCATTTTTAATTTATGAGATGTCAACCCATTATGTTGTAAAAAAGGGCCATCGATATATATGTTGAAGCCTGCTGGGAATGAAGGGCCATTGATATATATGTTGAAGCATGGAGGGAATGACACTCAAAAAAGGCCGTTTGATGGGAATGGAACACGCTGGAATAGGATATGCACGTTTCATTTATTAAAATGTGCATCATACACCGTTCGTGAAACAACACGGACAATGCAGACACTAGAGGGGGTATATATTTCTCCCGTCCTGCACTGTTCTGTGGTTAACCACATCAGTGACTAGCTTGAGACGCTTGCTCGAGCTTGCCTCCCCCTCTCTTTCTCTTTCTCTCTTTCTCTCGTCTCGAGTCCACCTTTTTACTTCTTGCCATTTTTCTCTAGTGTCCTTGCTTCTACTTGGCATTCTCTGGTTAGTAGTCTTCCAAACCCACCATCCATTCGTCTTCTCTTTCTCTTTTGTCATTCCCTCCACCTGACTGCTTCTTGGGGTCATGTTTAGAGGTCGTGGCTCATTTCTGCTTAGTGGCGCATTTGGGTGGAGCGCAACAACAGAGTCTTCAGGGACACCTTCTCTTCGCCAGATTCTGTGGCTCGTCTTGTGCAAGGAAATGTCCAATTTGCCATTTGGTTAAAGTGGCGCTGCCAGTCTGCGGTTGGGTGACTGTGCCACTTTATCTTTCCTCTTCTCTCTTATTTTTCTGTACTTTGTATTGTATATTTCTTCTTCATGCTTGTGTTTTTGGGGTATGTCTTTCCTCTTCTCTCTTATTTTTCTGGACCTCTTGTCTACAAATTTTGTTATATATTCTTTCACCGTGAGTCGCTGCTCACTGCGCCTCCTCACAATGCTCCAGCAACAAAGTCTAGCGATCGATCCCCATTGACACTCTTTTTCCCTCTCTCAGCAGTCAGCACCTGTATTTCTCGCCCGTCTCCTGCTGTTCACGGTGGTTTAGCAAGTCTGGCTGCTCTTCACCACCTGTTCATGCTTCTCCCAATCTCCATCCTCCGAATGAGGGATTTAGGGCGGAATAGAAGAAATGAAGCATATCCAGCGCTACAAAGGAGCGGTGGTAAACATAGGGTTAAATCTGTTTTTCTTTCCTCTTCTTTTCTTTCATGTTCCTTTGAACTGTTTGGAGTCTTCTGGTTGTTTTTCTCCGATTGATTTTAATATGTTTTTAGGAGCGATTGATTAGCTGATTGTCGGTGCAAAAGTGCTGCCTCAAGTCATTTCTAGTGTGGGTGCTTTGTTTATTAATTTCCATTGAAAACACTGTGAAATTTGCTATTTTGTCTCGTTTACCTAGCCTTGTTTATATTTGCGTTTACTTTTTTTTAAGTGTCAGTCATTTAACTTAGGTTCTGTCTCATTTTTATTTGTAGAGGATTCTTTTAGGTTTGCTTAATTAGGGAGTGGCCAGTTTTTTTCACAAAAGCCAGCAAGATTTATGCTTCTCTCCTTCGAATTGCCAATCGCCATTGTTATTTTTAGGATAAAAACACATTGGATTTTTAATTGGTGATTTTGTATAAAAGTGTTCCTTTTTTTGCTTGAACGTGCTAATCCAAAGTCTGTATTTGAGGTCATGGATGTCAACTAGGTTTGACACTTGATCTCTATGCAAAGTTAACAAAGTTCTTTCTCTCATCAAAATTCTGGGCTTGTTTTAGTTGGGTTGTAATTTATTACTTGGCTTCCCTACTTCTACCGTTCTCTAAAATGCTTGTGCCAGCAGCTATTTATTTCAGGTGTTATATGCTTTAATTGCTTTTTTTGTTCCTTTTCTTTAATATGCTGCGAATTTACTTTCATTGTTTGAAATAAATAGCATTTTCTTTTCTGCCAAGTAGCTGATCATAGGTGAATAAGATGGGCTGGACCCATATGTGGTTCATACATATTTTTCCCTAGCTTTGCTAATATGCTTACTGTGGAATCGATATCTGCAGATGATCAGGCTTTTTGTGAAAAGACCTTCAACTAGAGCATGGCTAATCATGGACTGCTAAGTAGCACGTTTCTAAAAGCTAGAAGTTGATGGCAACCTTGTTGATCAAGAAATGATTGACAAAGCAGTTTTTGAAAATAAAGCCTGAAATAATTAATGAAATGTTCATGTTCATGTTCATGTTCATGTTTCATGAACAATGTAATTGTTTTTGTATAAATAGCAAAAGTTATTTTTTTATGAGTTAAAGATTTCTCTCTCTCTCTCTTTTTCTATATATATAAAGGGAAAACTATTGTTTCCTCTTGGCTACTCAAACACTTCATTTGAGTATCTCACGAAGAAACCACACATTATAAGAAACAAATAAAAAGAATAGAAAACAAACGGGACGACAAACAGTACATATATGGATGAATCAAACACTAAACAAAAGAAACATGATGTTTTGTTCCCAAAAAAGTCAAACAATAGACAGATAACACCATTAACAAGATAGAAAGAACAATGGTGTGGTAGACAGAACGATCCTCTCCTTTTTGTTCAATTGTACCACTATCAAACAGCCTCTAAAGCACCAACAACAAACCCTTAATCTTGGGGGAACCAGGGTTGAATGAAAGTTTCTATTTTCTTATAGGCGGTAGGCTGAAATATTCTTCTTGCTCAGCTCATCATAATAAATTAGATCGGCAATGTCAAATGACTTTGCTACCTATATGTATGGATTTTTTTTTTTTTTCGTTCTAGGCAGGACTTTCCAAAATTCTCAGCACGGGCAACTTTTTTTTTTTTTTCAAAAACTTGAGTGTGTGCCCAAAAATTATTGTTGAAATTTAATCATGGTTCATAAGATTTGCGGTTTTGTTTTTTGTTCTTCTAAAGCTTAAGAATATAAGATTAAATACCATAAGTGCATGTAAATATCGTTATTTTGCAATAAAAGTGGGGCGCTTACCTCCCGACAACCTCTTTGAAATAACATAAGTGGCTGTTTTTAGAATTGAGATGTATTTAGCCTAAACCAGAATTTCATAATCTAAATCTGAGTTGTTGTGAGCGTTATCTAAAGCCCTTCCTAATGCACGGTCAATCCAATTTAAAAAATAAATGTATAGTTCAAACATAAAATTAAATATTTAAGAATTTTGCTCATGAAAATTACTTGTCAAATTTAATAGAGATTTAATTTGAGGATTTTGAAGGATGACGTTACTTAACCGAGGAGGATTTGACTTCTTATACATGAAAATGACTTAGACTTAGTTTTTTAGCCCTTATGATAAATGGTGCTTTCAATGTGTATTCTTCCATCACAAAGCATGGTAGGAGTGGCTTTCTATGTGCCATGCATTCACTCCGTGCTACGTACAGAGGGATTCTTTTTCATGCTCTTTAAGCTAAGAACATAACAAACAACTTGCTTCCCTTTTAACGCCATTGCTTTTGTTTTTGTTCTTATAAAATTATAAACAAAGCTATCTCAAGTGACAAGCAGGCCCCTTGCGTAAATTAGTTTTTCACAACAGAAATAAAAAAAAGAAGGCTAAAATGACAAACATCATATTGAAACAAATTGTTGCCAAAAATTTTTCACATCTAGTATTTGTCAGAGAATTTTTTAACTCCGAAATGTGTAGCCCTTGTTAAAATATTAATAAAAGCAGCGCTTTTTAAAATACAGGCAAAGGATAAGGACGAATATAGAAATTTCCCCACTTGGCTTGTGGGAAAATAGCTGCATACATTAAGCTTCTCGCATTAGACAAGAAAGACGGTCAGATGAAAAAGCATGGCAAGAATTTGAATATAGATTCACCGGTGTTTCCCCTTCATCGTTTTGAACAAACCGATTGAAGGTCGATCTGACTCGTTGGTGGTACCAACGACCAAATGTTGTCTATTGCTTGTTCTTCTGCGTTGATTAATAATTAATAATCTGCAAAGGGCGGGCTCGGTGTCTGATGAAGTCGATTCAGTTTCCGGTTTTCGCGGTACAGGGTCTGGCGAACCACCTTCAAATCCAGTGCCAGTTGTTTCAGTTTCAGATTGTATCGGCATGTCGACTCATATCAGCAGCAGGCAGGCGATGGCAGATTCTGAAGTCAAAGGAATTCGACTGGAAAGTGGTCTGAAGTACGCGGCCATTGACGTCGTCGTAGCAAAAGGATGAAACGAGGGGCGGCGACCGCGGTCGGCATCTCTTCCTTCTCTTGCACTGTTGATGATCAACCTCACCAATGGAAACGACGTCGCGGTCGAGCTGCCCAATCCCCCGCCTTTCATATCTTTTGCCTCTTTTTCTTGCTCTGCTGCAATGTCCTCCATTGCTGCAAGCGAGCGTCGAAGATGATCTGCGAGCAAACCGCTACATCTCCAAGCTCTGCTCCACAAGCGCATATGGGTTGTCCCCCAACTACGGGCCAAACTTGGAGCAGCTATTTCGCTCTCTGGTCGATTCCGTTCCGTCCAGGGGCTACTACAACAACTCCGTCGGTGAAACTCCCTACACGGCCTATGGCCTTGCTCTCTGCCGCGGCGACGTGCCCCCCGATATATGCCGGAACTGCACAGCCGTCGCCGTCGAAAGGGTCAAGGTCGAATGCCCAAATAACAGGTCCGCCATGATATGGTTCGATCCCTGCTTCCTTCGCTTCTCTGATCAGGTATTCTTCGGGGACCTTGATCCGACTGACCGGATCATGTGGAAAGACCCCAATTCGAGCACGGCCACAGTATCTGCCGGGGTGGACGCCCAGGCGTTGATTTACCCTTTGGTGAAGGCCGCTGCCAGTGACCCGAAGAGATTTGCTACCAAGATAGAGCCGCAAGATGGCTATGTCAGCTATGGCTTGGCGCAGTGCACCAGAGACCTCACGGCGGCATCATGTACGGTGTGCTTCCAGTATGCTATCGCAGAGATTGCGAAGAATTCCTCACTAGGCCAAGGATGGCGGTTTCTTTCCCGGAGCTGCATCATCGGTTATGACACCAAGCCTTTCTTTCTAACCTCATGGGCGCCGTCATCGCCACCAGCGTTCGCACCTCTACCGCAGTAGAATCCCCACCAGGTCAGCTGGCCTGTTCCATTGCCTTACTCTATAATCGCTTTGACCGTTCGAAACTTATAGTTGGCTTCTTGTCGCAAAATGCAGCACGGAAGCTGCTGCAATAGGAACAAGCTTGTTGTTCTCTTTTGCTTTTTTTTTTTTTCTGCATCCCTTGTTAAGATCAGAGACACTTAGTGGCCTCTTGAGGACATTTTAAGATTATTCCTCTACACTCCGTTGGATTATAAATTTTTTTAATATCCTTATCGCACTTTTATGTCATTAATTGGGCACCAACGTTAATTTCGTGTCTTATAATTGCGGAGTATTTTTAGTATTTTTGTTATCTAAGAACTTGCCATATTTTAATGAGATTTGCCCAAGGAAAATAAAAAACCTCGGATTTCTTTGCTACAAAATGCTTCATAGAGCACACTCACGAACTTTGCCATCATGTGATATACCGAGTGAGCAGCGCACTCTTTCAGTATCTGATGCTGAATGCCGGAGATAAGGATCTCATGTTTAAGACGGGGACTGTGACTTTAGATTGCATGCAAGTGCTTGAATCTAGTATGGGCATTTTGCCTTTTAGGCCGTATTATACGAAACTCCCAAACTGCCTTTTAATCCATTCACGTGTTCTGACTTCTGAGTCGACCCTTTCTTCGGTCCATAGCTTCCACTGAATCAAATTCACTCTGTTCATCTCTGTTTCATCATTTTTATCAAACACGCGTGTGCTTTTTAGATTTCTTCAATTATGGTATCCTGCTTGGTTTGGGCAAGATAGCGCGCCTATAATTTGTATTTTCTTTCTGAAATATAGGAATCCTCTTTAGCACATTCGATATGTAAGGTCTGCTGCCATATGGGTTCAAGCTGCACTTGAAACCAAATTCTCATGCGAAAACTTGTGCATATAAAAAAATATCCTTTGCTTGTATACATGTGGAAATCTAATTATAAAGAAAAGATGGAAAATGAAGTGACAGGAGAAAGTGAGATAAACTCGTATGAAAAGTTTGTCGCTTTTCATGGATGGAAAACTGTAGTTTTTAGCAATTTTTTCAACAATTTGGATCCATGAGAAAAAAAGATTTTTGTCTACCTCTAACTTTTCCTGTCATTTTTTCGCTTCCTCACCTACACTGGGATGGCCGAGTAAGATTAATTGAATTTGCATATTTCTCAGTAGGAGGTAAAAGTGGTAACCAGAGGAGAACCGTGATTGTCATTTGCTCCACAGTGGGGTTCCTATTACTAGCAGTAGGGTTTTCCGTGTTGCTTTTCCGCAGCCGAAAGAGGAAAGAGCTTAATGGTGAGTTCCACAGTTCCACTAGCCAAGAGCAAATCCTTTCATATTGGCTTCACATGACTTTGTATGTGAGGTTCGTTTCCTTTCCTCTTGTGGCAGAGGAGCTACGAAGATACAGCAATGAGATGGGTTCACTGGGTAACCTGAATGAGGATGAAAGAAACCATGAGCTACCTCACCACAGCCTAAAAGCGGTGCAGGCAGCAACCAACAATTTCTCGGAGGAGAATAAGCTTGGAAGGGGAGGATTTGGCCCTGTGTACAAGGTACTTCAATAAAAGCTCTTTCTTTGTGATATTACAGTTAATTGAATCCTATGGGGACTTGATCAATTTTATTATCTCTATACGTTTTAATGTAAATATGCTGCCATGCCCTTGTACCAGCTTTTCATGCAGTTATCATGTTGTTCCCCTTGCACTCATGTATATGCCAAAGGTCATCCACGAACATTGTTGGCAGTTCTTCCTTTCACCATTTTTTTGTCAATGTTACCTGTAATCAACAATTTTCCAGCAATCAATGCCTTTGTGTTCCCTTTCCCATGTGTGCACCTATGACTATTTTATTTATATTGGCTTTTCATTCCTCTCAGGGTGAACTCAGTGGTCGGATTGTTGCAGTAAAAAGGCTTTCTGAACGTTCTGGGCAAGGCTTGAAGGAATTTATGAATGAAGTTATATTGATCGCAAAGCTTCAACATAAGAACTTGGTTCGTTTGTTGGGTTGCTGTGTAGAGCGGGAGAGAAGATGCTTATCTATGAATTCATGCCTAATGGCAGCCTTGATGCATTTTTTTATGGTGATGAACCTCTCTTCTCATTATTCTCTTCATGCTTGCAGCTTTTCAGCTAAAAAACTGTTGCTGTTCCTAGTGGTGCTTGGAAATATTATGTGTATATACTTGTGCTGAGAGAGAGAGAGTGGGCGAAGAAGGGGGAAGGGAGAGGGACGTGGAGAGATGATATTGGGACTATCTACCCTATGGAAACTTGTCCTTTATATATGTTAATTAAGCAGCTTAGTAATTAAAGTCATGTTACTTGAACAGGAAATGACTATTCAAAACTGCTATCTAGATCTACACCTACTCTAAAATGTGTCCCTTGTTTTGTTTATTCCAGAACTAAATGTATATGGTAAGCACTTCAGAAGAGAAAGATCATTTAGGTTCCCAGACACTAAGATAAAAAAACTGTTAAGTATGCCTTTAACCACATGGTTTTAAGACTTTAATGAATTTACTCGAAGGAAGTCCAAAATTTGATACGTGAAGAAAATAAGACCAAAGATAAGGAGTTACGGATAAAACTAAAGAGGAAAGAAAACGGATCTTCTATGTATGTGGATATGATTTTTTGAATGAATTTGAAGCCTTTTGGAGTTTATAAGAATTAAGAAACAAGGCCTGTGGTGAATTTTCATCTTTAAGTGTAAGGTATGCTCTTGGCCTATTTGATTTGGAGGAGGAAGTTATTGTTTCTGTTGTTGATATTTTCCTCCTCTTATGGCCACTTAGTTGAAGTTTCCTTTTGGGTTTTACTTTTACCTCGTCTGATTTGAAGGCTTTGTACGTTACTTTTGCAATCTATTGTCTTTTATTGACAGTGAAATCTTTCTTCTCCCTTGCCTGTGGATATAGACATATTTTCAAACCATATGTATATCGGGTCTTTTTCTTTTTTTTTTTTTTTTTTTTAATCTTTTGCAAAAGTGGTTTCTTTACTTTCAAAGTTTGTGTTGGCGGTTTGCTTTGATAAACTATTTTTTGCTCTAATAAGAGCTATGTCAGCCAACTAAATAATCCCTTGGAGAGGGAGACTGATTTGCAGGTGTTTTTTTCAGACCCAGAGAAGCGTAAAGCATTGGACTGGGAGAAGCGATTCAATATAATTATGGGAAGTGCAAGGGGGATTCTCTATCTTCATCAAGATTCCCTTGCTCAACATTATTCATCGGGATCTTAAAGCAGGCAACATTTTATTGGATGAGCAGATGACAGCAAAGATTTCTGACTTTGGAATGGCCAGAATCTTTAGTGGAGATAATGACCCAAAAGCCACCAATATCATTGTTGGAACTCAGTATGTATAAAATTAGCATCAGTTATGCAGTTTCATCTTATTAGAATTCTATAACATGCCAGTGGACAATCTAGTTTCACATAGGCAAGCTTAACTGGTCGGTGGCATCTATTTAGAACCTTAGCATCCTCCAAAGTCTTGTTTTCTTGTTCAATTGATACTCTACTTCAATCCCTTGTTTTCCATTAGTGCATTTTCTGTTTTTTTTTTGCACAGTAAACTGATGATGGTTTTGAAGCATATCCAAGGTTACCGAGTATTTTTCTAGTCAAGCTTCAGGCAGGAAGAATTAGCTAATGACTACTGGCGAGATTGTTTTGGTAGCTTTGTGAGAGAACTAACATGACTTTTTAGTATAAAACTAGTTCATATGAAATTTTGACAATTTTGGTCCATTTTGAGAGTTTTTTCAAGAATGAGGTTGTAACAAGATGCACATCTACTAGAGACAAGCTGAAGACTTCATGGAATTCCAATATAAAACTGTTGCTAAGATCTCACAAAAATAAAGAGTCAGTTCATACCTACTTGTCTTGCAGCTATAGAAAAAGAGGCCATCATAAGTTTAGATTCTTTGCATGACTATAACATACTCCTTCCTGTCTGACAAGAAAAATATCATGCTAGTACTGAAATTGAATACACCAACCTCCCTAGAAAAGGTGGACAAAGTGGGAACCATGCCTTTCATTTAACTTATCTAGGAACCTTCCAGTATACTTGGACTAAATATGAACTGTTAAAGACTTAAACCAACAAAAAATGTAAAGATGGAAATGGATGCTCAGAAGAATAAAAGGATTAACAATCACTGTGGGATTACAATTTCCTTAGGAGCTAAGAAGCAACTTCTATGCTCCAAGTAATCACAGCACATGTTCCTAACTTTTGTTGCTAAAAGTAGCTCAAGTGCCTGGTTGTAAAGCCCTAGGTGATAAAATTTAATTTGAAGGAGGACCTAAAGATCACAGAGAAATTACTCTGGAAAAAAATATCCTTACTTTCTCCCTGTAATCTTATTTCCTTTTGCATTAATCTGCACTTGTTTTTTATAATTTTTTCTATGCCAATCATCTTCCTGAACATCGAACTTTTCTGCTTACTTTGACAGTGGATACATGGCTCCAGAGTATGCCATAGATGGGCAATTTTCCACTAAATCTGATGTCTATAGCTTTGGGGTACTGCTCTTAGAAATTGTCAGTGGTCAGACGTATAGTGGATTTCATCTCTCTCAAATGGGTTGTAGCCTGATTGGATATGTAAGACTCTCTCTCTCTCTCTCTCCCTTTTAATGCTCATGGTAGCTAATCAAAATTGATAGCTAACCTGAATTAAATTGTAGTCCTGGAATCTATGGCGCACAGGGAGACTGTCAGATCTCATAGATCCAGTGCTCGGAGAATCAGCATCAACAAGTCTAATTTTAAATTGTTCCCACATCGGCTTACTATGTGTTCAGGAGGACCCCGCAAGCAGACCCACGATGTCAGCCATTATAAACACGCTTGAAAGTGATTCGCCAACACTTCCAACTCCGCGACAACCCCTCTGGTTTTCAGCAATTCTAGCAGTTCAATGACCAGCGCAAATGACTACTCTAAGAGTGGCAGCGCAAATTCTCAAAGTTTGTCGAGGTTGAAGAACTCTAGATGAGCATGCCATATTTCTTTGCATGAACTAATCTACTTACGTGCTAAAGTGAGCGTGCCATTGTGCTCCAATTTCTGCGATATTTGATTGCCCGATTTGTCATTGCCACCGTCAATTGTAAAGAACATCTGCACGATTGGGAAGGCTTACAATGAAGCCGTCTGGTATTTTTATGTGTCCGACCACTTCCTTTAGTCAATGAAGCCATCTGTTTATGTTTGTGGGCTCATCTGTTTACGTCATGTCCAAAAACCAGCCTTCTTACCATTACATGGGTTGACATGGAGAAATTTCATTTTGGTTGAATCTTAGACAAATGGGTTCACGTGACTCAAAAAAGTGTAGTATGTGCTCCTCACAAAAAATTTTTCATGATACAAGTATTATCTTTTTTTACGATTAAAATTTTGATGTTATAAGAGCCTTTGATTTTATTATTATTATTATAAAACCTTAAGTTTAACATGTGCTCCTCATAATTTTTTTTTAGGGGCATAATATCCATAGGGTTTGATTGCACACAACAGTATTTAACGATTAGGAGGCGTTTGGGTGACACCCCCAAACTCATTTTATGAGGTAAAAAATGATTTTGCTTACAAAACACTGTTTGATGGAAGTTCAGGTGACACAAAAGAATGAAGTTTCTCAAAACCTGTCTCTGGCAGAATTTTTTTTTTTCAAATGATATTATTATTACTTAAAAATTATATGGGAGGCCCACATCAGACTTATATATATATATATATATATATATATATATATATATATATATATATATATATATATATATATATATATATATATTGGTGACTCGTTCAGCCAAAAAATCCTGTCTCTAGGACTATGATGTGAGGCAGCATTCTGCATCCCCACTTGATTTTTCCCTTTCGTCAATTTGAGTGGCTATATGTAACCAAATTTAGCAAGTATCGAATTTCAACAAAAAAAGTCTCCTCAACCATCCGAGTCAAGCCCAAGGAAGAGGCAGCTTCCTCAACCCTACCTTCGAGTTCCATGGTCCAGAATTTTTGTTCCATTATTTTATCGTCAACAACACTGTCAAACTTTTATTTATTCATTTGTTTATCTACTCGTCGACGTCAACAACGCTGTCAGACTTTTATTTATTTATTTGTTTATTTATATCCCTCATCCCGACCCAGTCAGACCTTCTCGACTCTCTCAGATCTTTTATCTTACAATGTTCTCACACTCAGGAGGCATCTGCGGCCGATTTGCTACCCTCGGCAGGAGTCCCTCGACGCTGCTGCTGCTGCTGTAACGCCGCTGCCGATAGCCGCTTCACCGGCATTCCTCTGTCTGCCCACGCAGGTTGTCCATAATCTCTCTCTCTCTCTCTCTCTATGAACTGTTGATGCCTGGTTAAAGATCGATGATCATTTATATGTTCTGTTAGTTCCTCTATTACATCACCCCCTCAATCACCTCAAGCACAAATGAGACTATTTATCTTTGCAAGCCGGATAAGTCGTGCTAATATTGATCTGCACAAGTGTAACTGACAAGGCTTAAGTATTTGCCTTCTTTAATTTTCTTCTTTACTTAGCCTCAACTCCGCATAGATCATGTTGTTCTTCTATTTTAGAAAACTTCAGCACACGCATGTTGGAGGTGAAAACCATTTGCTCATTACACAACCATCTATTTTCAATGCTTGTGAAAATTTTCGTCGAGTATTCTTCGTTGAAGTTGTACGTCCATGTGAACATTGTTTTTCGATGGTCTATATAGTTTGTTGTTAGTGATATGTGTTTGCAAACCTACCAAGAAGTAGATTTATCCTTGTCATATCTGAAAGGTAGAAACTAGGATTGAATTAATACTTACTGCTTGTGGCTTTATCTTGCCACCTAACTGTACTTTAACTTTGTTTCTTCATCATGCAGCATATTTTTGCATAGTTACATGTGTTGTATATTTCTCAATTGCCACCATTTTTCACCTAACCAATTAGCGCCTATTGAGTAATAGTAACTTTGCAACATGTTCAAGAGAGAAGGATTGTCGGCAAATCTCATAGAGGGAGAGAGAAAGAGAGAGAAAAAGCCATAAAATGGGAATGCATAATAAAATTTGGGGACAAAAAGTCTTCTATAGAGAGAAGGAGAGACAGAAACATTTTTGTCATTCGGTCGCTTGTCATGTTAAAAATGCATTCTTCCTTTTTTTATCAGACCAATCAGGAGGTCGGGTTCAACGGCAGGATTATTCTATTGAGTGCAGCAAACAAAATGGTCTCCAGCTGTTGAGAGAGAGGCAAATTAGGATTGGTAACTTTGTTTAAATCAATGGAAAAAGGTATGGATCAGACTAAGCTTGGGCATCCTATGGGTCCGATAAGCCCCATAACAAGTCGGACAGCTAAAAGTTCAGCAACCAACTCGGAAGACCCGAGCCCAGCCCGGCCTGGACCCGACCTGATTACATTAAAAATTTATTTTTTAATATAAAATAATACATATACAAAATTAATTGTAATAAAAAAAATTATCGGGCCTGATCCAGGCATATCGGACCCACCCAAGCTTGCTCGATGATGAGATGAGTCGGGCCGGCTCGGGTCTCATTTTTTGGGCCTGGGCTTGGGTCCGAGTTGGGCTAGGTATCGGGTACCCAGTGGCGACCCGGTCTGGTGCCCAGGCTTAGACGAGACTCACAAGGTTGACTAGATACATTCATAAATTTTTTATAACAATTCTTTTGAAAGCATACTCAATTTTGAAGAAAATGATAAAATTAAGCCACACATGTTTACTCTTTTTACTTGCAGTGGACAAGAAAACGATAAGTTCAAAAAGCATGTTGGTGGTTATAAACAGCCAAAATTTGACGAAAGAATCATTATCAAAAGGCTGAAAATTTTCACAACCGCGTAAATGTCATCTATTTGGTCAAAGCAATCTCTTTATTTTTCAGCCTTAAAACAGAAAAAGAGGACTGCTAGCAGAAAGATCGTTAAACAGACTAAGAATATTAAGCTTTAGGCACACTTCTAAATAGTTTTTTTTTTTTTTTTTATGTAAGAAGAATTTGTTATGGAAATTCAAGGTGCTTCTTGCAAAACTGTAAAACTCGCTCCCAACGAACCAGAAGATCGATTCGACTGGTTTGCCGATACGGTGGGACCAAGTGTTGCAAATATACATATGCTACAACTTTTATAATTTTCTGTTCAGCTGTTGAAAAATAAAATAAAACTGCTGCTTTAAAGCAGTGACTGATCAAGCGGATTCAGAGTAACCGATTCGACTCAGTTTCCTGCTTTTGCAACAGTAGCTAGTCTCGTGAGCCCCATCAACCTGGCGGTATACCGTATCGGTTTTCAGCAATATATCGGCGTGACTCGACCCATATCAGCATCTGGCAGGTGAATGCAGAGGAAGTTCTGAAGAGTAAGGAGATGCAATAAAATAAAAGCTTTGTCAACCGCGCTCGTCGTCTCTCCCTTCTTTCTTGTCTTCGTTACCAACCTGACCAATGGCAACCACGCCGCGGTCAGATATCACACGCCTTTCATATCTTTTAACTCTGCTTCTGGCTGTGCTGCAATTTCCTCCTTTGCTGCACGCGTGCGATGAGGTTTATTCGCCCATTAAATATTTTCCGAGAGGGAACGACTACCTTTACATATCGTGCTCCAACAGCACAGATGGGTTGTCGCAGACCTACGGGCAAAACCTGGAGCAGCTATTTCGCTCCCTCGTCGCCTCCGTTAACTCCACTGGCTTCTCCAACACTTCCGTCGGCGAAAGTACCCCATACCCAGCCTATGGCCTCTCGCTCTGCCGCGATGACTTGACCACCGATAGATGCAGGAACGGCGTCGGCAACGCCACCGAGAGCGCCAATTGGAATGCCCGAACAACAGGTCCGGCATGATATGGATCGGCACCGATTGCTTGCTTCCTTTTCCGACACGCGATTCTTCGGGACCTTTATGTTGGGTCGGGTCCAGCCTCAAGACCCGACCCGGCCCGTCACTTAAGTGACGGGCTGGAGAAAGGAAGGGCACCCGATGGTGCCCCTCCTTCACGCGTCCTCTGTCATTTTCTCTCTCGAGGGTTTCTTCTTGGTGGCTGCTCACCGCAAGAGAAGAAAGAGAAGGAGGAGGAAGGAAGAGAAGGAGAGAAGGATGGCAAGAAGGAAAGAGGAAGAAGAGCACGGTTGTGGGTTTGGGCAATCGTGTGGGTTCAAGTGTAGAGAGAGAAAATGAAGAAAACAAGAGAAAGAAACGAAGAAAATACAGTGATCTCTTTTTTTGTTGTTTTCTTGTGCATTCATTCTTGAGAATGATTTATGCTATTCTCTGCAAGATGAACAACGTAGTTGTATTTGCCTTTTTAAAGTATAAATATATATCTCTCTTGCCCATAGTTTTTTACCCTATTATTGAGGGTTTTTCCACGTAAATTGGTGTCTCCTATTTTTCTGCATTTCTAGCATATATTTTGATATATATTGCTGCAACATTGGTGTTCGAAGTTCGTTCTTATGCACGCTGCCCTGTAATTCCGAATTTCAGCAGTTTTATTGGTTTGGTCTCTTTAATTGTTGTCGAAACATTCTTTTAGGGGAATACGACTGTAACAAAGTGGTATCAGAGATAGGTTAGCGCCAGGTTGGTTGTGTGCATTTTTATTGAAGCATGTAGTCGACCCCCACTAGAATGGTCTCTCTAAATGGGAATAATTGGACCATATGAAAAGCCAAAATAGAAGATTTGCTGTATTGTAAAAACCTGTATGCACCTATTGAAAACCAAAAGCCAGCGAAATATGACAGATGAAAAATGAAAGTTATTGGGTAGGAAAACTATTGGTACCATCAGACAATGGTTTGATGACTGTGTTTTTCATTTGGTATCCGCAGAGATGAGCGCAAAGTCGTTATGGCAAAAGTTGCATGATCTTTACGAGAGGAAAACAACAAGGAACAAAGCTTTCTTGATTAGGCAATTAGTAAATCTGAAACTTAGAGAGGGAAAACCAGTGTCAGAGCATTTGAATGAAGTACAAAGCATAATCAATCAGTTGTCGGCCATGGAAATGATATTAGATGATGAGTTACATGCACTCTTATTGCTCAGTTCTCTTCCCGACAGTTGGGAGACTTTAATTGTTTCTTTGAGCAACTCCGCTCCAGAAGGTGTGCTTACCCTGAAACATGTAACCAGTAGCATTCTAAATGAAGAAACAAGGAGAAAGTCTTTTGGTGCTACTAGTTCACAAGTGCTAGTGATGGGAGACAGGGGCAGACAGAAGATGACAGCACATGTCAAAATCTAGGTCCAAATCAAAACCCAATATGACAGGTAAATGCTTTCACTGTGATATTCCAGGGCACAAGAAGATTGATTGCAGAAAATGAAAAGAAGAAAAAGAGCAGAAAAAGAAATGTCAAGAGAATGTGAAGCCAAAAGAATATACTGCAGTTACTTCAGATGATGAGGTAGTGTTATTTTTATCTGAAGAAAATGATTGTCTTACAGTTCAGAATGGTGATTCTACATGGATTTTAGATACATGGGCATCATATTATGCCACACCATGTAGAGGGTTGTTCTTATCCTACAGAGCAAGTGATTTTGGAGTAGTTCACATGGGCAACAGTGATACTTCGAAGATTGTTGAGATAAGAGATGTTTGCATTTAGACGAGCATAGGATGCAAGTTGACTTTGAGAGATGTGAGACATGTTCCAGACTTGAGAATGAATTTGATTTCTGCACGAAGACTAAGTGAAGATGTATATTGTACTTCGTTTAGTCAGACATGTTAGAAACTGACCAAGGGGGCACTAGTATTGGCTAGAGGTGACAGATTTGGCTCTTTGTATGTGATGAAGACTCGAATCAGTAGTATGGATGTCAATGCAGTTACTGGTGGTACTTCGTCAGATATGTGGCATAAGAGGTTAGGTCACATGAGTCAAAGAGGGATCAATTTGCTCACGAAGAAGAATTTGTTACCAAAGGCAGATGGTGCACATGTATCTCCATGTGATCATTGTTTGATTGGTAAGTTGCATAGAGTTTCCTTTCAGAAAAAGCACTCTTCAAAAACTAAACATGTATTAGATTTAGTTTATTCAGATGTATGTGGACCTATAAATGTAACATCTAAAGGTGGAGCATCATATTTTGTTACATTTATTGATTATGCATCTATGAAAGTGTGAGCCTTTACAATGAAAAGCAAAATGAAAGTAAGTAGCATCTTCATGACTTTTCATGCAGCAGTTGAGCGCGAGATATGTAAGAAGATGAAGAGACTGCGTACAGACAATGGTGGTGAGTACATAGCATCTTCTTTACGTGATTATTGTTTAAAGCATGATATTAGACATGAAAAGACAATTCCTTATACTCTACATCATAATGGAGTTGCAGAAAGGATGAATAGAACTATAATTGAGAGAGTTAAAAGTTTGCTATCTAGCTCTAAGTTGCCTAAGTATTTTTGGGCAGGGGCAATGCGTACTGCAGTTTATTTGATAAACATGTTTCCTTCAGTGCTTCTAGATGGAGATATTCCACAGAGAGTTTGGTCAGATGAAGAGGTTAAGTATGATCACCCCAAAGTTTTTGGTTGTAAAGCTTTTATGCATGTACCAAAAGAACATAGATTCAAACTAGATGATAAATGCATAAAGGATGAATAGAACTATAATTGAGAGAGTTAAAAGTTTGTTATCTAGCTCTAAGTTGCTTAAGTATTTTTGGGCAGGGGCAATGCGTACTGCAGTTTATTTGATAAACATGTTTCCTTCAGTGCTTCTAGATGGAGATATTCCACAGAGAGTTTGGTCAGATGAAGAGGTTAAGTATGATCACCTCAAAGTTTTTGGTTGTAAAGCTTTTATGCATGTACCAAAAGAACATAGATTCAAACTAGATGATAAAACTATTCCTCTAATATTTCTTGGTTATGCAGATGATGAATTTGGTTACAGGTTATGAGATCCAAATAATGACAAAATCTACAGGAGTCGTGATGTTTTCTTCAGAGAGGATCAGACGATTGAGGATGTCATGGGTGACACGAATTCAGGTGTGAATGCTAGTGGTGTTCATGAGCCAACTTATGCAGAACCTGAAGAACTTTCATCTGAGCATGGTGAGACTGATGAAGATGTAGAGGAAGAGGAAAGAGCGGCAGATGAGCAGTATACAGATGACAGCATTTATGGAGACTCAAACTGATCATGAGCATGAGTTGGAGGGAGAGCTTCCTCCTCATTCAGAACCAATTGAAGAACAATTGGGAAGAGGTAAAAGAACATGTATGCCATCTACTAGATATTCTTCTGATGAATATATAATGTTTACAGATAGTGGAGAGCCAGAATCCTATGCAAAGGTGTTAGATGATATGCATAAAGATGAATGGATTAAAGCTATGAAGGATGAGATGAATTCTCTATACAAGAATCACACTTTTGATTTGATAGAGCTACCAAAAGGTAAGAAAGTGTTGCAGAACAAGTGGGTCTACAAGCTTAAAAATGAAGGTCAATGCAAGTTGAGATACAAAGCTCGGTTAGTGGTGAAAGGTTTCAAGCAAGAAAGAGGTATTGATTTTGATGAAATTTTTTCTCCTGTTGTTAAAATGTCATCTATCAGGGTAATACTTGGTTTGGTGGCTTATCTAGACTTGGAGTTGGAGCAGTTAGATGTGAAAACTGATTTTCTTCATGGAGATCTATATGAAGAAATCTACATGACACAGCCAGAAGGTTTTGTAGTTGCCAGAAAGAAACATATGGTTTGTAAGTTGAAGAAGAGTTTGTATGGACTTAAACAAACACCTAGACAGTGGTACAAGAAATTTGATGCATAAATCAAAAGTATCGCAGGTCAGCAGTAGATCATTGTGTCTACATCAGAGAGTTCTCATCAGGTAGCTTCATTATCTTGTTGTTATATGTAAATGACATGCTTATTGTTGGACAAGATTGTCAATTGATTAGCCAATTGAAGATGGATATGGGCAAGTTTTTTGATATGAAAGACTTGGGGCCAGCACAACAATTGTTAGGCATGAGGATTGTTCGTGATAGGAAGTCTCATGTATGCTATGGTTTGCACACGCCCAGACTTGGGTTATGTAGTTGGTGTAGTTAGCAGGTTCTTGGCAAATCTAGGCAAGGAGCATTGGGCAGCAGTGAAGTGGATCCTAAGGTATCTGAAAAGTTTTTCCAATTACTGTTCATGTTTTGGTGAATTTAACCCAGAGATACAAGGATTTGTTGATGCAGACATGGCATGTGATTTAAACTCTAGAAAATCTCTTTCTGGTTATGTCTTTACTTTTGCAGGGGGAGCTGTATCATGGCAGTTTAGGTTGCAGAAGTGTGTTGCTCTTTCCACCACATAGGCTGAATATATTGCAGCAACTGAAGCTTGTAAAGAGTTGTTGTGGATGAAGAGTTTTCTTCATGATATAGGCCTTAGTCAGAAGACTTATGTGTTGCATTGTGATAGCCAAAGTGCTATACATTTGGCGAAGAATTCAGCGTTCCACTCAAGGACCAAGCACATTGATGTCAGATATCATTGGATTCGTGATGTGTTTGAGCAAAAACTGATTCAGTTAGAGAAGACACAGACAGAGAAGAATCCTGCAGATATGATGACGAAGTCTCTACCTAAGGAGAAACATGACATGTGTAGAGACTTAGTTGGGATGACTGCCTTTAAAACAGTGTATTAATTTTGTTCATTTTGCAGGTATGTTCCCTCTTTTGAGGCTGGAGGGGGAGTTTGTTGGGTCGGGTCCAGCCTCAAAACCCGACCCGGCCTGTCACTTAAGTGACAGGCGGGAGAAAGGAAGGGCACCCGATGGTGCCCCTCCTTCATGCGTCCTCTCTCATTTTCTCTCTCTCTCTCGTTAATTCTTTTGGGAAAAGAGGGTTTCTTCTTCGTGGCTGCTCACGGCAAGAAAAGTAGGAGAAGGAAGGAAGAGAAGGGGAGAAGGAAGGCAAGAATGAAAGAGGAAGAAGAACACGGTTGTGGGTTTGGGCAGCCGTGTGGGTTCAAGTGTAGAGAGAGAAAGTGAAGAAAACAAATGAAAGAAAAGAAGAAAATACGGTGATCTCTTTTCTTGTTGTTTTATTGTGCATTCATTCTTGAGAATGATTTATGCTATTCTCTGCAAGATGAACAACGTAGTTGTATTGCCTCTTTGAAGTATAAATATATATCTCTTTTGCCCGTGGTTTTTTACCCCATTATTGGGGGTTTGTCCACGTAAATTGGTGTCTCCTATTTTTCTACATTTCTAGCATATATTTTGATATATATTGCTGCAACATTGGTGTTGGAAGTTCGTTCTTATGCATGCTGCCCTTTAATTCTGAATTTCAGCAGTTTTATTGGTTTGGTCTCTTTAATTGTTGTCGAAACATTCTTTTGGGGGAATACGACTATAACACTTTAATCAGAAGAACTGGCAGGCGTGGGCATACAAAGTTTCGACCAGGGCATCTGCCAACGTGGCCCGAGAGTTTCTGTACGGATTGGTGAAGCAGGCGGGCGATGACCCAAAGATGTTTGGCACCAAGTTAGCAACGCAACACTACTACCTTGTCTATCGAACAAGTTTTCCCATTTCTTTCAAAAAGGGGATGGATCCTTCGCCACACCCAGCGTCAACATCGAGAATAAGGAGAGACAGATTGTCAAATTAAGAATCGATGTTAGCTTCTGAAGCAATGGACACAGTTCGAACTCACAAGTAAAAAACAAACGAGTTTCCCCACCAAAACCACAGATTTCCGTCAACCAGAGAAAGATGTTGACCATCAATTAATAGGAAATAACACGGGTTCGAAACACGGGAATGGAAATGGAAAGCCCGATTTTCTTAGGCCCTCTTTTTCCTGGCATTGGTGGAGGTGGCGGGAGGGTTGCTGGTGCACCCACAAGGCATGAGACCACGAGCGAAGGCCAACAGCGCAAAACCGGCAAAGGGGACATACAACTTCAGAAGTGACTCCGATGCCTTGCCTGATAGAACCAGCTCTCCCAAGATTGCAGCCTGCAATGTTACGACTGATTCAGATGAAAAAATAGGGAAAAAAAAGATGAACATGCATTATGCTTTTAGTTTAGCAATGTAGAAGACGACCTTGATGGGCCAGACATTGTACAGTCCTAACCCGCAAGGATGAAAACAATGACAAAGTTAGGAGGAATAGACTGTAACGCCTCGGCCCAAAACTGTGCTCATTATCCAGCGGTTCAGAATTAGGAAACCGAGTAATCAAGCCCAACCTTCCAAAATTTTCACAACCCACAATGTGGTTTATCCCCAAAAGGATATAACTCACTCATTTTTTCACACAAATATTCCTTCGCTTGAAAATATCACGAAAACAAACGCAAAATGTTGAGGGCAGGCTCAGACAATAAGGCTCATTGCAGCTCCAACCAACATCGAGTCAATGACACTCTCGGAAAAGCCCCTTGTTCAGATCCTAAGAGTGATAGTGGCCTTTTGAGGACATTTCAAGATACCAACAATAATAATTGCTGGAAATTAATTAAGCTACATTTGTTTAGAAAATTTCTCGTCTTTAACGCGTTCTTATGTCATTCATGCGGTACAATCGTTATTTTCGATTGCCGCATATTATTATCATTAATTGCTTCATTTAAATTGCTATATTTTTTTCGAGTTCTTGTAAAATTACATTTATTTAAAAATTTTCGTCTCAACATTCATTCCATTCCTTATAATTGCTGCGTTTAATTTTTAGTATTCCAATTTGTTATTTTAAATTGATATACTTTTTTGAGATTCGCCAAAAAAAAAGAAAGAAAGAAACTGACCCTGAATCAGTGGACCGTTTTCCCTCTCTAGTTTTCCAAGCAATCAAGTTCCCTATTGATTTCTGTTTGACAAGTTTCCAAATCAAGTTTTACTTAAGGCCAAACTTTCATATAAAGCTTGCACATAAAGAAAAATTTCTATAACCTGTGAAAATCTAATTATAAAGAAATAGGAAACTGAGGAACGGGACAAAGCAAAACAAACTCTAAAAAATTTGTCGATTTTCATAGATTGAAAATTATAGTTATTGGCGATCCTTTCTACGATCTTCAACCACGAGAAAAAAAAAAATGTGTCATTCATCTTTTCCCCATCTTCTCTGATCATTTTCTCACTTCGAGACATGCATGCACTTGGGAAAACTGAGTATTATTAATTAAATTTTGCGTATCTCAGCTGGAAGTAGAAGTGGTAACCAGAGAAAGACTGTGAATATCATTGGCTCCACAGTAGGGATTCTATTGCTAGCAGTAGGGTTTTCCGTGTTGTTTTTCCGCAGCCGAAAGAAGAAAGAGCTTAATGGTGAGTTCCACAGTTCCACCAGCCAAGAGCAAATCCTTTCGTATTATTGGCTTCACATGACTTCATATGTGAGGTTCGTTTTCCTTTCCTCTTGTGGCAGAGGAGCTACGAAGATACAACAATGAGATAGATTCATTGGGTAACCTGAATGAGGATGAAAGAAACCATGAGCTACCTCACTACAGCCTAAAAGCAGAGCAGGCAGCACCCAGCAATTTCTTGCAGGAGAATAGGCTTGGAAGGGGAGGATTTGGCCCAGTGTACAAGGTACTTCAATAAAAGCTCTTTCTTTGTGACATTACAGTTAATTGAATCCTATGGAGACTTGATCAATTTTATTATGTCTATATGTTTTAATGTAAATATGCTGCCATGTCCCTGTACTAGCTTTTCATGCATTTATCATGTTGTTCCCCTTGTATTCATGTATATGCCAAAGGTCATCCACGAACATTGTTGGCAGTTGTTCCCTTCGCACCATTTTTTTTTTGTCAATGTTGCCTGTAATCAACAATTTTCCAGCAATCAATGCCTTCGTGTTCCCCTTCAAAATATGTGCACCTATGACTATTTTATTTATGTTTGCTTGTTCATTCCTCTCAGGGTGAACTCAGTGGTCGGATTGTTGCAGTAAAAAGGCTTTTTGAACGTTCTGGGCAAGGGTTGAAGGATTTTATGAATGAAGTTATATTGATCGCAAAGCTTCAGCAAAAGAACTTGGTTTGTTTATTGGGTTGCTGTGTAGAGCGAGGAGAGAAGATGCTCATCTACGAATTCATGCTAGTATGGAGGTTCCATATCGGTTTCTGCACTGTATCGTCCTACGTCGATGCATATCGGCAGCAGCAGTATGGAGGTGAAGGCAGATTGCAGATTCTGACATCGAAGCGAAGTGGGTGGACAACAAAGAGATGCAATATGCTGCGTCGACCGCGCTTGTTGTCTCTCCCTTGTCGCCTCGATCTGTCATCAATTTCACGAATGGGGACGACGCCACGGCCAATTATCCCACGGCTTTCATATCTTTTAATTCTTCTTCTTTCTGTGCTGCAGTCGCCTCTATCGGTGCATGCGAGCGATCAAGATGTTCTAGATATTCTGAGGGAGAACCAATACATCGGCAAAGTCTGCTCCACAGCCGCCGATGGGTTGTCCCCCACCTACGAGAAAAACTTGGAGCAGCTATTTCGCTCACTGGCCGACTCCGTTTCCTCCAACGGCTTCTACAACACGTCCATCGGCCAAAAGCCCTACACGGCCTACGGCCTCGCGCAGTGCCGCGGCGACGTCCCCGCGGATATATGCCGGAGCTGCACTGCCGTCGCCATCAAGAACGTTACGATTGACTGCTCAAATAACACGGCTGGCATGATGTGGCTCGAGTCCTGCTTCATTCGCTTCTCTAACACGCGATTCTTCGGAATCCTTGATGTGGGCGACTGGGACTTCTGGATAGTCCCCGATTCCATTACATCCGAGAAGTTTGACGCCAGGGTGTTGCTGTACGGATTGGTGGATGACGCCGCCAAGGACCAGAAGATGTTTCATACCAGGACACAGCCGCAGAACAACTATACAAGCTACGGCCTGGCGCAGTGCCGCAGAGACCTTACGCGAGCGGATTGCAAGAAGTGCTTCGACCGTGCTACCGAACAAGTAGAAAGTAATCATTCGCTAGGCCTAGAGTGGCGGTTTACTTCTCCGAGTTGCATCATCGTGTATTACACCAGGCCTTTCTTTCTAACCTCACCGGCACCTACGCCGGCCAACATTGGATCGTCTCCATCGGCAATCGCACCTTCTCCCACCTTAGAGTTCCCACCAGGTGAGGCGCTTTCATTCCCCTATCTTCTATTAGCTTTGACGCGCAAGATGCGGCGCGGGAGTCTGTTTTGTCGGATTGGATGTTCAATAGATAATGGCTTTTGACTTGTGCTGTCATTTTAGGATGCCAGTAAAAATATGTAATTCCCCATAAAGGATTTTAGAAAATTTACGCAATCCAAACATTAGTTTCGTATCTTATAGTTGCTGTCATAATGTCATTATTACTATTATTATTCAAATTACCATATTTTGATACAAAGCTACATTTTTTTGGAAAATTTCCAGCCATTATCATATTTTTATGTTGGTAATTCGTTACTAATTATATCTATTTCGTCTCTTAGCCTCTTACGATTGCTGCAATTTTTAGCATTGAAAAAAAAAAATTGACATGCTTTCCTGAGATTTTCCCAAGAAAAATGTAAAAAACACTCAGCCAACTTAAAATCTGCTTAATTAAGATCTGCCTATTTTAAGTTGGATCACTCGAATTGGACTTAGATAGGCTAATTCAAACTCGATCGTCAATTTCTGCCCTAGACCATCAGCCTTGTTGTTCATGGATCAGAGCCGGTCCAGCTGAGTATGATTTCACAGACCGGCCCTTGATCTCCTTTTATAGCTGCATCCTTCGACCACCACCGCCCAACCTTCAATTTTTTTTACCAACCCTTAATTGCTATTTGCTTGCCAAGTTTATGATTAATTGCTTTAGAATCGAATTCTTGAATAGTTGAATGCATTACATTTTTTCGATCAATTTGTCGAGAATTTGCTTAAAAAGTCTGACAATTGTATACATGCTTAAGCTAGTATGGACATTTTGCCTTTTAGGCCGTATTATACGAAACCCCCAAACTGACTTTTTAATTCACGTATTCTGACTTCTGAGTGGACCCTTTCTTCGGTCCATAGCTTCCAGGGAATCAAATCCACTATGTTTCATTACTTTTATCAAACACGCTGTGCTTTTTAGATTTCTGCAATTATGGCCTCCTGTAAGATAGTGCGCCTATAATTTTGTATTTTCTTTCTCAAATATAGGAATCCACTTTCGCACATTCGATATGTAAGGTCTGCTGCCATATGGGTTCAAGCTGCACTTGAGGCCAAATTCTCATTCGAAAATTTGTGCATATAAAAAAATTTCCTTTGCATGTATGCATGTGCAAATCTAATTATAAAGAAAAGATGGAAAATGAAGTAACAGGAGAAAGCGAGATAAGCTCGTATGAAAAGTTTGTCGAGTTTCATGGATGGAAAACTACAGTTTTTTGGCAATCTTTTCAACAATTTGGATCCATGAGAAAAAAGATTTTTGTCTACCACTAACTTTTCCTATCATTTTTTCGCTTCCTCACTCACACTGGGATGGTTGAGTAAGATTAATTGAATTTGCATACATCTCAATAGGAAGTAAAAGTGGTAAGCAGAGGAGAACCGTGATTGTCATTTGCTCCACAGTGGGGATCCTATTGCTGGCAGTAGGGTTTTCCGTGTTGCTTTTCCGCAGCCGAAAGAGGAAAGAGCTTAATGGTGAGTTCCACAGTTCCACTAGCCAACAGCAAACCCTTTCGCATTGGCTTCACATGACTTTGTATATGAGGTTCGTTTTCCTTTCCTCTTGTGGCAGAGGAGCTACGAAGATACAGTAATGAGATGGGTTCACTGGGTAACCTGAATGCGGATGAAAGAAACCATGAGCTACCTCAATACAGCCTAAAAGCAGTGCAGGCAGCAACCAACAATTTCTCGGAGGAGAATAAGCTTGGAGGCGGAGGATTTGGCCCAGTGTACAAGGTACTTCAATAAAAGCTCTTTCTTTGTGACATTACGGTTAATTGAATCCTATGGCGATTTGATCAATTTTATTATCTCTATATATTTTAATGTAAATATGCTGCCATGCTCCTGTACCAGCTTTTTATGCAGTTATCAAGTTGTTCCCCTTGTACTTATGTATATGACAAAGGTCATCCACGAACACTGTTACCTGTAATCAACAATTTTCCAGCAATCAATGCCTTTGTGTTCCCGTTCCCATGTGTGCACCTATGACTATTTTTATTTATAGTGGCCTGTCATTCCTCTCAGGGTGAACTCAGTGGTCGGATTGTTGCAGTAAAAAGGCTTTCTGAACATTCTGGACAAGGCTTGAAGGAATTTATGAATGAAGTTATATTGATCGCAAAGCTTCAACATAAAAGCTTGGTTCGTTTATTGGGTTGCTGTGTAGAGCGGGGAGAGAAGATGCTTATCTACGAATTCATGCCCAATGGCAGCCTTGATGCATTTTTTTATGGTGACGAACCTCTCTTCTCATTATTCTCTTCATACTTGCAGCTTTTCAGCTAAAAAACTGTTGCTGTTCCAAGTGGTGCTTGGAGTGTACTTGTGTTGAGTGAGAGAGAGAGAAAGAGAGAGAGAGTGAGAGTGGGCGAAAAAGGGGGAGGGAAGAGGGACGTGGAGAGATGATATTGGGACTATCTACCCTATGGAAACTTGTCCTTTGTATATGTTAATTAAGCAGCTTAGTAATTAAAGTCATGTTACTTGATTTGGAAATGATTATTCAAGACTGCAATCTAGATCTACACCTACTCTAAAATGTATCCCTTGCTTTGTTTATTCCAGAACTAAATGTATATGATAAGCACTTCAGAAGAGAAAGATCATTTAGGTTCCCAGACTGTAAGGTATGCCCTTGGCCTATTTGATTTGGAGGAGGAAGTTGTTTCTGTTGTTGAAGTTTCCTTTTGGGTTTTACTTACCTCGTCTAATTTGAAGGCTTTGTACGTTACTTTGCAATCTACGGTCTTAGAGTGACAGTGGAATCCTTCTCCCTCGCCTGTGGATATAGACATAGCTTCAAACCATATATATATCGGGTCTTTTTGTCTTTTTTATTTTTTTAATCATTTGCACATGTGATTTCTTTATTTTCAAAGTTTGTGCTGGCGGTTTGCTTTGATCAACTTTGTTCTGCTCTAATAAGAACTATGTCGGCTAACTAAATAATCCCTTGGAGAGGGAGACTAATTTGCAGCTGTTTTTTTCAGACCCAGAGAAGCGTAAAGCATTGGATTGGGAGAAGCGATTCAATATAATTATGGGAAGTGCCAGGGGAATTCTCTATCTTCATCAAGATTCCCGACTCAACATTATTCATCGGGATCTTAAAGCAGCCAACATTTTATTGGATGAGCAGATGACGGCAAAGATTTCTGACTTCGGAATGGCCAGAATCTTTAGTGGAGATAATGACCCAAAAGCCACCAATATCATTGTTGGAACTCAGTATGTATAAAATTAGCGTCAGTTCTGCAGTTTTAATCTTACTAGAATTCTATAACATGCCAGTGGACAATCTAGTTTCATGTAGGCAAGTTTAACTGGTGAGTGGCATCCATTTAGAACCTTAGTCTTCCTGAACATCAAACTTTTCTGCTTGCTTTGACAGTGGATACATGGCTCCGGAGTATGCCATAGATGGGCAATTTTCTACTAAATCTGATGTCTATAGCTTTGGGGTATTGCTCTTAGAAATTGTCAGTGGTCAGACTTATAGTGGATTTCATCTCTCTCAAATGGGTTGTAGCCTGATTGGATATGTAAGACTCTCACTCTCTGTCTCCCTTTTAATGCTCATGGTAGCTAATCAAAATTAATAGCTAACCTGAATTAAACTGTAGGCCTGGAATCTATGGCGCACAGGTAGACTGTCAGATCTCATAGATCCAGTGCTCGGAGAATCAGCGCCAACAAGTCGAATTTTAAAATGTTCCCACATCGGCTTACTATGTGTTCAGGAGGACCCCGCAAGCAGACCCACGATGTCAGCCATTATAAACTTGCTTGAAAGTAATTCGCCAACACTTCCAACTCCATGACAACCCCCTCTGGTTTTCAGCAGTACAATCTGCAATTCTAGCAGTCCAATGACCAGCGCAAATGATTCCTCTAAGAGTGGCAACGCAAATTCTCAAAGTTTGTCGAGGTTGAAGAACTCTAGTTGAGCATGCCATATTTATTTGCATGAACTAATCTACTTATCTGCTAAAGTCACAGTGCCAATGTCTTCCAATTTCTGCGATATTTGATTGTCCGATTTGTCACTGCCACCGTCAATTGTAAAGAACATCTGCACGATTGGGAAGGCTTACAATGAAGCCGTCCGGTTTTTTTATGGGTCCGACCACTTGCTTCAGTTAATGAAGCCATCTGTTTATGTTTGTGGGCTCGTCTGTTTAGGTCAAGACCAAAAACCAGCCATCTTACCATTACATGGGTTGGTGATGCATGGAGAAATTTCATTTTGGTTAAATCTTAGACAAATGGGTTCACGTGACTCCAAGAAGAGTAGTATGTGCTCCTTATAAAAAAATTTTGATGATACAAGTATTATTTTTGTACGATTAAAATTTTGATGTTATAAGAGCCTTTGATTTTCTTTTTTATTGTTATAAAACCTTAAGTTTAGTATGTGCTCCTCATGAACAAATTTATAAGGACATATCTGTAGGGTTTGATTGCACACAACAGTATTTTAACAATTAGGAGGCGTTTGGGTGACACCCCAAAACTCATTTTCTAAGGTTAAAAATGATTTTGCTTTCAAAACACTGTTTCATGGATGTTTAGATGACAAAAAAAATGAGTTTTCTCAAAACTCGTCTCTGGCAGAAACATTTTTTTTTTTTCAGGAAATGAGCAACCTCGCACCTCTAGGTTAGTCACAAAAAAGAATGTGTTTTGGGTTCTATTATCCAAATTCACACCAGTAGTTCAAAATCGATTGAAAAACAAATTTTAAAAAGAAATGAACTTAGTACCAAAAACGTAATTTATTATTAACATGGATTTTTTGTTAGCTCTACGGTGAAATTGCTCTCTCAAGTTCAACCCCTCTCTTTTGGCGAAGTATGTAGTTGTTGATTAGGTTTAGGTTTAATTCCCAACTCAGTCGAAAACCTCACGTGTTTTGCTCGGCTGTTGTGGGCATCTGTTACAGGCCTACCTAAGCGCGGCCAGGATGGCCGAAGGCAGCCAGTATCCACGCTGTCTGAGGTTAAGGCGTCCCTGCACTTGAAGAAGGAGCTATCGGCAGAGCACAGGTGAGCAGAGATTTACCTTCCGATCGCTCGGGTTGACTGGAATCTTGGGTAGTGACCGCATCCGGGCCGCCTTGGGCAGCCCTCGGCAGCGGGGTTCCACCAGCATCCGACTAGACTGTCCGTGATAATTTTGTCGAACACATGAAGAGGAAAAAGAACTCGACGCTTGACTGGGGGGATACCAATGATTTGATTCTCCATGATAGATCCACTGTTTGAATCTGTATTGTTGGTAGTCTGCTGCAAAAATATAGATCCAAATGTCATCTGCAACAGTGAGACAATTTCAAGGAAACGATGTAAATTTAGCATTAAAAAAATATTATTATTTTTTTAAAAGCTCAAATAAAAGATAAGAGATATAGAATACAAAAATTGTGTGGCGAACCCTACAAAAACGACCTTAATTTACTATCTTTGTTGGATTAAGTAATTCCAGTACTGCCACCTCCCTCATTTGCCTTTACTAGGCCAAGAAAAGGAGCATTCCACAGCTCCAGCAAGAGCAGAGGCTTCCACTCTATAGTAGCACAAGCATCTCAAACCAGTGGCCTGCGGCCATTTACCAACGGCCATCCTGAACTGGTGCACCAGCTTCCCTTGGGTTCCGCCCTGGTCAATATATGAGAAGTAGGGGTGGAGCCAAAAAAATTTCATGAGGGAAGCAATTAAAGTTTACAAATTTTGACATGGGCCGAAATATCATTTTTCAATTTTTTTTATAGAACAAGTAAAATTTTCTAAAATTTACACATAATTTTTTTGAGGTGGGGCCCGGTCCATGCGGGGCCTCCTTGGCTCCACCCCCTCACAAAAACAGGACATGGTCATTTCTTTGTTTTGATGGCAATGACGGAGATACATGAGGAATGACCTATACCAGCCATTCAAAAGTTGAAAAGCTTTGTGGAAAAAATTTCAATTGATGTGATAGGAAGCCCACCCAAATGCCATTCAGCAAAAAAAAATCCTAGCTCTACCACTATGATGTAAGGACTTTAATTAATTGATCAAATGCCATTAGTATTAGTAGGGTCTGCTAAGCAGCTGGTGAGGTAGCATTCTGCATCCCCACTTGATTTTTCCTTTTCGTCAATTAGATTTAGAAAGAGTCTTTCTCCAGTCGCTTCATAAATGGCGGGAGACTTCGCCTGCTTAACTGAACTGACGGCAATGGCCATTTTCAGAGCTAGCCTGAAGCACATGCGTCATGCACCAGATATGCATACGCATCAATTTGTGAAGCGTGCATGCGACACTATGATGCGTATAAATCACGCGTTGATGTGCACACATCTAACAATATTGGTCAATGCACAGGATAGTCTCATAGAGATTGGATCCGAACACTAAACTCTTTTTTTTTTTTTTTTTAATCCCATTTGATGTATTTGCTGTTTGAGGTCGTCGAAAGGTTCACTCGTTCTTCCGTATGAATTTTCGAATCCAAGTCTGTGAAGGCTTTTTAAATTAACAGTTTTATCATTCTGCATATGCATTTGTTCGACCTCAAGTCGTTCGAGCGCCCATGCTTAGCGTCCTTTTCCATTTGCTGAGCATGTCAGTTGAAGCTGAAGATGTTAAAATGTTCCATGCAAAAAAAAGAAAAAAAGAAAAGATAAATCTGTGTATACGAAGTGTAATGACCAGAATAATAATAAAGGGGAACCCCTTTTAGCAAGACAAAAAGAAAAAAGTGAAAAAATTTAAAAATTAAAGAAGATTTTTTTTCTTAAATTTTCTGAATGCCCCAACTCTCCCCTTCTTTTTGTGTGTACACCACTCTCTTTGAATTAGAGTCACTGGCCAACTGACCACTGCCACGAACAACCACCCTCGTGGGGAAGCAATGTTCGAATGGCCGTCGTTCGTCGCAGACCAGCTAACAGCAACAAGGTATTCGATCGAACCATTCTGTGAAAAAATCAAATATGAAAAAATAATATAAATATATATGAAGAAATCATATTGGATTTGGCTTTCATTTGAACAGATTCAGATTTGTATACACATGAGTATCTGTTCAGATTTTTCAGATGTACGTCAGTGAATGATTGAATTGAGATCAAGTATCTATTTGAATAAATACTCTATATTCAGTGGTTTACATTTTGAAAATCAGCCCAATTTAGTTCGAAATCTGAATTCACAATGTAAAAATCAGATTTAAATCAAACCCAAATTCTAAAAGCAGATTTTTGATTCCGATATGACTTTTTTCTTGTTTGTATTTAAATCCAAATATTTGAATATCTGAAAAACGAGATACAATTAAAAGTATATCTAATTCAAATTTGATCAGCCCTAAGGCAATTGAAATTAACAAGGCATTTGGATGACACTCGAGAATCAAATTTTTGATGTAAAAAATGGTTTTGGTTCTACAACGTCACTTGTATTAATTTATTAATTTGTTTATTCTTGTATTTTCTGGTTTTGCCACCGCAAGCCATAGAATTAGTGGAGTCAATGGAATCTCCAAGACGGCGTGGTTTTGGCAAGACTAGCTTCCTCAACTGTACCTTCAAGTTCCATCGTCAGAATTGTTTGTTCCATTGATATGCCCCGCGTCGACGTCAACGACGCTGTCAGACCTTTATTTATTCATTTGTTTATTTACTCTTCTACGTCAACAACGCTCTCAGACTTTTATTTATTTATTTGTGTTTTTATATCCCTCTCTGTCCCTCAGAGACGTCAAAAACGTTTCCCTACCGAGTTATACATTCATTGTTCTTATTTTTCGTCACTCTCTCTCCCGGCCTCACCCGACCCAGTCAGACCTTCTCTACTCTCTCAAATCTTTTATCTTACAATGTTCTTACACAGAGGAGGCATCTGCGGCCGATTTGCCACTCTCGGCAAGGGTCCCCTGACGCTGCTGCTGCTGTAACGCCGCTGCCGACAGCCGCTTCACCGGCAATTCCTCTGTCTGCCCACGCAGGTTGTCCATAACCTCTCTCTCTCTCTCTCTCTCTCTCTCTATGAACTGTTCATGCCTGGTTAAAGATCGATGATCATTTATATGTTCTGTTAGTTCCCTATTACATCACCCCCTTAATCACCTCAAGCACAAATTAGAGTATCTATCTTTGCAAACCGGATAAGTCGTGCTCATATTGATCTATTATTTTGTCTGCAGACTCTGCACACATGTAACTGGCAAGGCTTAAGTATTGCCTTCTTTAATTTTCTTCATTCCTTTAACCCTCAACTCCGCATGGATCATGCTGTTCTTCTATTACAATTTACAAAACTTTAGCACACGCATGTTGGAGGTGAAAACCTTTTGCTCATTACACAACCATCTATTTTTAATGCTTGTGAAAATTTTCTCCGAGCATTCTTGGATCGAGTTGTACGTGCAGGTGAACATTGTTTTTCAATGGTCTATATATTTTGTTGTTGGTGACATGTGTTTGCAAACCTACCAAGAAGTAGATTTATCTTTGTGATATCTAAAAGGTAGAAACAAGGATTGAATTAATACTGTAGTTATAGATAAATTGCTTGTGGCTTTATCTGGCCACTAAGTGTACTTTAACTTTGTTTCTTCATCACGCAGCATGTTCTTGCATAGTTACATGTGTTGTATATTTTTTCAGTTGCCACCAATTGAAGTATGTTTTTCACGTATCCAATTAGCGCCTATTGAGCAACAGTAACTTTGCAACATTTTCAAGAGAGAAGAATTGTCGGCAAAGCTCACAGGGGAGAGGGGGGGGGGGGGGGGGGGGGGGGGGGGGGGGGGGGGGGGGGGGGAGAGAGAGAGAGAGAGAGAGAGAGACATTTTTGTCATTCGGTCGCTTGTCATGTTAAAAATGCATTCTTCCTTTTTTTATGAGACCAATCAGGACGGTCGGATGACTCTGTTTCAACGGCAGGATCATTCTGCCGAGTGCAGCATTCAAAGTGGTCTCTACCTGTTGAGAAAGACAGAGAGGCAAATTAGGATTGGTAGCTTTGTTTAAATCCATGGACCGGTATGCACGAGACTCATGGTAGATTAGATACATTCATAAACTTTTCATAACAATTCTTTTGAAAGCATGCTCTATTTTGAAGAAAATGACAAAATTAGGCCACACATGTTTGAGCTTTTCACTTGCAGTGGACGAGGAAACGATCAGTTCAAAAAGCATGTTGGTGGTTATAAACAGCCAAAATTTGACGAAAAAATATTGATCAAAAGGCTGAAACTTTTCACATCAAAGCAATCTCTTTATTTTTCGGCCTTAAAGCAGAAAAAGAGGACTGCTAGCCGGAAGATCGTTAATTTGACTAAGAATATTAAGCTTTAGGCACACATCTAAACAGTCTTTCTTTTATGTCCAGAAGAATTTGTTATGGAAATTCAGTGGTGCTTCTTGCCTTATTGTAAAACTTGCTTCGAACGAACCTGATTGGAGATCGATTTGGTTAGTTTGCCTATACGGTGGGGCCAAGTTTTGTAAATATACTTGCTTTTACTGTTGTTATAAATTTTATAATTTTCTGTTCAGCTGTTGAAATATAAAATAAAACAGAAGCTTTAAATCGGTGAATGATCAAGCGGATTCAGAGTAACCAATTCGACTCAGTTTCCCGTTTTTGCAACAGTAGCTAGTCTCGTGAGCCACCGTCAAACCGGCGGTACACAGTATCGGTTTTCAGCAATGTATCGGCGTGACTCGACCCATATCAGCATCTGGCAGGTGAATGCAGAGGAAGTTTTGAAGAGTAAGGAGATGCAATAAAATAAAAGCTTTGTCAACCGCGCTCGTCATCTCTCCCTTCTTTCTTCTCTTCGTTACCAACCTCACCAATGGCAACCACGCCGCAGTCAAATATCACACGCCTTTCATATCTTTTAACTCTGCTTCTGGCTGTGCTGCAATTTCCTTCTTTGCTGCACGCGAGCTATGAGGGTTATTCGCTCTTTGACACTTTCCAGAGAGGGAACGACTCCCTTTACATATCGTGCTCCAACAGCACAGATGGGTTGTCGCAGACCTACGGGCAAAACTTGGAGCAGCTGTTTCGCTCCCTCGTCGACTCCGTTAACTCCACTGGCTTCTGGAACACTTCCGTCGGCGAAAGTACCCCTTATGCAGCCTACGGCCTCTCTCTCTGCCGCGGTGACTTGTCCGCCAATATATGCCGGAACTGCATCGCCGACGCCACCGAGAGCGCCAAGGTGGCATGCCCGAATAACAGGTCCGCCATGATATGGATCAACACCGATTGCTTGCTTCACTTTTCCGATACGCGATTTTTCGGGACCGTTACTCCGAGGTGCGTGGCATGGGCAGACGACGTTTTGACCACGACGTATTCTGCCGACTTGAACGCCCAGGGGTTTGTGATTGATTTGGTGAACAAGACTGCCAATGAACAAGCGATGTTTGATACCAAGGTAGCTAAACTGCAGCGCGACAATACCAGCTACGGAATGGCACAGTGCACCAGAGACCTCAGCAAAGAAGCTTGCGTCCAATGCCTCGGCAAACCTATGAATGAGCTCACTCATAGGAATTTCACTCTAGCCCGACCCTGGGTGTTTGTTTGCTCCAGCTGCTACATCAGGTATAACACAAGCCGTTTCTTTGCAATCTCAACGGCACCGGCGCCAGCGCCGTCTTCACCATCAGCATCCCAACCTCCTGGCACTGTAGAATCTTCACCAGGTGAAGTTCTTGTTTCATTTCCCCACTCTCTGTTTGCTTTCTCCAGGTCGAAGCGCATCGTTGCCGCACTGTCGCGAGATGGAGCTGGGGAGTTGCTGCAGTAGGGACAAGCTTATCTTGCCCCGTGCTTTTGTTGTTGCCTCCCCATGTTCAGATCGTAGACTGACAGTGGCCTTTTGAGGACATTTCAAGATACCAACAATAATAATTGCCTGGAAATTAATTAAGTTACATTTGATTAGAAAATTTCTTCTCTCAAACACATTCTTATGCCATTCATGCGGTATAATCATTATTTTCGATTGCTGCGTATTATTATCAATAATTTCTTCATTTAAATTGCCATATTTTTTTGAGTTCCTGGAAAATTACATTTATTTAAAAATTTTCGTCTCAGCATTCATTCCATTTCCTTATAATTGCTGCGTTTAATTTTTGGTATTCCAATTTGTTTTTTTAAATTGATATACTTTTTCGAGATTCGCCAAAAAAAAAAAAAAAAGAAAAGAAGAAACTGACCCTGAATCAATGGACCCTTTTCTGTCTCTAGTTTTCCAAGCAATCAAGTTCTCTACTGATTTCTGTTTGACATGTTTTTTGTCTAGCTAGCCCAATTACTTAAGGCCAACCTTTCATATAAAACTTCCACATAAAGAAAAATTTCCGTAAGGTGTGAAAATCTAATTATAAACAAAGAAGAAACTGAGGAATGGAACAAAGCAAAACAAACTCTAAAAAGTTTGTCGATTTTCATAGATTGAAAATTTTAGTTATTGGAGATTCTTTCTACGATCTGGACCACGAAAAAAAAAAAAGGTTTGTCATCAATCTTCTCCTATCATTTTCTCACTTCCAGACATGCATACACTTGGGAAAACTGAGTATTATTAATTGAGTGTTGCTTATCTCAGCTGGAAGTAAAAGTGGTGACCAGAGGAAGACTGCGATTATCATTGGCTCCACAGTAGGGATGTCTCTGCTAGCAATAGGGATCTTCATGTTGCTTTTCCGCAGCCGAAAGGGAAAAGAGCTTAATGGTGAGTTCCACTAGCCAAAAGCAAATATTCCTGATGGTGGCTTCGCATGAGTTTGCATGTCATCATATGTGAGTTTCATGTCCCTTACTCATGTGGCAGAGGAGCTAAGAAGATATAGGAATGAGATGGCTTCACTTGGTAATCTCCCTGAGGATGAGAGAAACGATGAGCTACCTCAGTACAGCCTAAAGGCAGTGCAGGTGGCCACCAACAATTTTTCAGAGGAGAATAAGCTCGGAAGAGGAGGATTTGGCCCTGTGCATAAGGTACTCTAATAAACGCTCTTTCGTTACGAACTTACGACATCTACAGTTAAATTGAATCCTATAGAGTCTTTTTTTTATCAATTTTAATATATCTTGATTTTTGTGACGTACATATGCTGCCATGCCCTTGTACCATTTTTTTTTTAATGTTGTTGCCAAGTTTTTTCCCCTCTACTGATACGACGTGCCACAGTTCAAGCATTAACGTCGTTGGAAATTTCCAGCACAGTCTCAAGGAAACTAGATGAACTCACAATGCCTTTGTTTTGCTTTTCTCTTGTGCATACTTGTGACTTTGTAACAGCCAATTTCAAGCAAAAATTTACTAAGTAATTCTAGATTTAAACTGGAAGGTAAATATCTAAAGTACATTAAATAAGTACAAGATCAACCACATTGAACGAAGAAGTGAACATACTATGTCAACAGATCTCAGGAGCCTAAAAGAGTGAAAAACGTGTCAGTTTTGAAAGAAGAAAGAGGGCTTGAACCACCAATAACTTTGGAGGTAGAAATATGAGAATAAAGTAGGACGAAGATATATAAAAATGCATATGGGTGTGTGGACATGTGAGCTGTATGGTGAGTAAATTAACCTAGACAAATATATATGCATATAATATGTATGCCGAATTGGTGGATGACCATATATATGCTGGTGAATTTGGACTCCTACACTCTCATATATGTGTACCTCCCATCAATCAAATTACAGTTTGGTTTCAAGATCTTAACTTTCACTGCTACTGAGTGGAATATTAAAAGAGTGATTGAATAAAATAAACAAATAAAGGTTTGATTTGGGAAGAGAGATCTGTCGAAATGCGGTTAAAATTTAAAAGTGCAATTGCTAAATCCAAGAATTCGTAGTCTAATCATGATGGAGCAAGTAGAGGACCATTATAAAGAACCACACCACATAGTCTATATATATATATATATATATATATATATATANATCCAGCACAAATCTGAATTTTATATGTGAATTAAAGTTTAAACTAATATGACATTGGCTTTGCCTGTTTCCCTTCGAGTTTGAGTAGACAGAGGAATCAGGAATAAGCCAGATCCAACTAATTGGAACCGATATTTCACAGATTCAAGCTACTTATCAGGATGATCCATGATCTCGAGGCTCGGACTGTTGCTGTGAAATATTCCACATCTTGTTCTATTTCTTTCTTGAGTATTCATTCACGTACGTGCCCATTCACGTATGATCTATAGGATTGGCTTCGATGGTTAATTTTTTAATATTGTAATATGTATAAAGTTTTAAAATTGTCTACAAATACGACGGATCGAGCCTAGTCATTCATCGGATTTCTTGTCTGCCACAAGCCGTCCATTTCCCAAATTTATAACCAACATTTTATTTCACATCTTTCAGTGTTGAATCTGCATACAATTTTCACGTATAACAACTTAGCCATCGCTTCGTCATGAAAAAGTTTACCTATGAACGACAGTTACCTATCCGGACAGGATTTCATTAAATATGCTAGCTTAGCTCCAGATCCTTTATAAATGAAATTTAAGAAACATAGTAATATACGCATGATCTTGCATTTGGATTCTTCGCTCGACTACCTCTAAATAATTTTTAATTGAACAATTGCACTTAAATAAAGCTTGCCAACCCACTAAGATGATGATTAAAATAATTTTTTCTAAGACAATGTTCATGAAACAAAGTACACAAGCCTCGGTCTTTCAACTTTATTCGGTTGTTCTCAGTCAAACATATCTGGTCAAATGTATCATCTAAATGACAAAATTTGAATATTTTACAGTGTGTTTTTTTCGTTAAACTTAATCCCTTGCACAGAATAATGAGTTATATATAATGCACGCAGAAACCAAATCTAGTACACTTTAGATCATTTTCATTATCTCACTCGCGCATTAATGTGTTCACCTCTTAATTCATGGATGCAACATATCACAGCACAGATTATCATGCAACTCTTTAGCTACAAAGCATATCTATGTAGACTGCACAACCCTGTGGAGACATGGGGTGGAGCTAGAAATTTTTTATGAGGGGTTCGAATTAAAGTTTCTAAATTTTGACTATGGTCAAAATATCAATTTTCAAAATTATTATGTAGAACAAGTGAAATTTTCTAAAATTTAAATGTAAACAAAAAAAATTGAAGTAAGGCCAACCCCATGCGGGCCCCACCTTGGCTCCGCCCATGTTGTGGATGCAAAAAATGAAAAGCAGGCTCTTGTGTTCGATGAGGACTGTTTTTTCACTGGTTTCTGACAAAATGTTTATGCCCACAACCCTGACTACACCAAGGATGTATCATCCATATCTTTTGGTTTTCTCTAAACTTATTCATTCTCCTTTTGCAACCACCCAAAATATTGGTCAACATAAGCGGATGGTTATGTAACTCTTTTTGGAATTACTATATTGATTTTGGATCCAGCCCATCGTGGGTGGATCTAGATTTAGAATCGAACAAATATGCAGCTCAAAAAAAAAAAGGTTGGGGGGGTGCAGGTTTGATGAAGTGTACCTTTTAGTTTTTTTTACTTTTTTATAATTTCGTTTTCCAAAACCTTTTTTTTTGTAACTTTTTGAGGAGTATTTAATCATTACACACTCTTGCACTGTACATAATACGTATAACGAGCTTCTTATCCTCCATGGGTCCCACACCTCCCTCTCCCCCCACTCTTTGTTTAGATGAAAATGGGTCCCACAGAACCAAGCTCTGATATCTCCTGAGGTCTCGGATCCATGGAGTTGGCCGACTCCTCTCTTTCTCTGATGTCTCTTCAGATCTGGGATCCATGGAGAAACAACGAATCACATACGTGGTCAACTCCTCATGCATTCTGCTACATTGTATTACAAAAAAAACATGACGTTTTCCTTATAAGAAAACATATTCATTCATTTTTTTAACATACACACACACATTATATATATATATATATATATATATATATATATATATATATATATATATATATATATATATATATATTATAAGGGTCTCCTCGTATACTTTGTTGAACTAAGTTCAGCTCAAAATATATTCCAGGTTATAAGAAAGTTTTATAGCCAGTATAGTTAGACAAAATGCTTACTAGATTTAGCTCAGAGTAGAAACCGTCTTAATTTCAACCAATTCCTCTAGTGTTCTCCTGGTTTTCAATTCCGGTTTAAAACTGAGATGATGAAGGGACCTACCCTGCTTCCACCAGCTTTCAATTTTGAAAAGAATGCACGCAGCTGAAGGCGATATGATGTCTCATTCTCTCTTTATTTCTGGACCTTCCTCTATGCAGGGTGAACTCAATGGTCGGGTTGTTGCAGTGAAAAGGCTTTCTGAAAGTTCTGGGCAGGGCTTGAATGAGTTTATGAATGAAATTATATTGATCGCAAAGCTTCAACACAAGAACTTGGTTCGACTGTTGGGTTGCTGTGTAGAGCGCGGAGAAAAGATGCTTATCTATGAATTCATGCCCAATGGCAGTCTTGATGCATACTTTCATGGTGATCAACTACTCTTCTTGTTGTCTTTTTAGACTCAGCTTTTTAGCTAAAAATCTAGTGGAAAGAAAGAAAAGATCAGGGTAACCTCTGTCGCCTTTGGGTTTTTCAAAACTTTTGAATCCTTTTGGACTAGATTTCCTTGTGAACTAGATTAAAGAAAAGGAGAAACGCAGACGAACTGGAAGGGAGGGTTTTTATCTTTCTTATGCGGCGAATCTTCATTTTTGAATTAAATTGAGATATGCCCTTAGCCTATTCGATTTGGAGAAGGAAAGATAAATTGAGATAACTTCATCTTTATCCGTTTTGGTTTTACCACATAGGATGTCGAGGGCCATGCAATATCTCTGTTAAAACACAAAAATAATTACAGAGAAATGGTTAACCTACCAGAACTAGAAACCAAAAGAGGATTCACATAAGCCAATTTGATGGGTCAATTAGAACAAAATGATCTGAATGGTCTGGTCGTCGGATTCTACTTCAATCTGGACTCTTTATGTTTATTTGTTGCATGTTTAGAGAGAGAGAGAGAGAGAGAGAGAGAGAGAGAGAGAGAGAGAGAGAGAGAGAGACTAACTTTCTGTTTTTTGTAGACCCACATAAGCGTAAATCGTTGGACTGGGAGAAGCGATTCAATATAATTATGGGAAGTGCAAAGGGGATTATGTATCTTCATGAAGATTCCCGGCTCAACATCATTCATCGGGATCTTAAAGCAGGCAATGTTTTATTGGACGAACAGATGACAGCAAAGATATCTGATTTCGGAATGGCCAGAATCTTTAAGGGAGACAACGACCCAAAAGCCACCCAACGTATTGTTGGAACTCAGTACGTAGTAGATTTGTGCAAATTTAACGAAATATGCGATTTTCTTCTTATGGCCTGTCAGAATTCTACAACATGCCAGTAGACTATCTAGAATATTAACTTCCTAGGAAGTCCTGCTTTTTTGTTCAATTGGTACTCGAGTGCAATTGCTTGCTCTCCCTTAGTGTATTTTCCATTCTTTTGTTTGGTAAACAGGTTAATATTTCAATACTCAGCATATAGAAGGTTAAAGAATATTTTCTAGTCAAGTTTCAGAACGGAAGGATTAAGAAAGGGTCAGGACTAGGCTGTTGTTGTGCATGGTTAGCTCTGAAGAGAACCAATCTGACCAGTTAGTATGAAACTAGTTCATACGAAGTATTGTCAATTTAGGTCCGTTTGGAGAGCTTTTGCAAGAATGAGGTTATAATAACATGGGCCTGATGCACATCTTCTTGACTCCCTGGGCGGCCTGAAGATCATGGAAATTTAGGTTAAAATTCCACTGCAATATGAGCACCTTTCAAACTGAAAAATTTAAGCGTTATTATATTCACCTACATTTCTAGCATATGAAATTAGATGCACCCACCTCGCTAGAAATGGTGGAGAAACTAGGAATTTGCCTTCCATTTGAATAACTAATCATGGAATTTTCCGCTATAATGACACAGCTAGATATTAAACTGTTAATGCAGAAAAAAACTGTAAATAAGGAAGCGGATATATTATCAGAATACTGGGTTGAACAACATTGTGGAATTATGGTTAGGAAACCAGTTATCAACGGATCATCATATGTGCTTTTCTAATTTTTGCTTCTAAAATTAGCTTTGCAAATGCAGGTCCTAAGGCCCTCATTGATAAAATTTAATTTCAATGAAGACCTAAAGATCACGGCAGAATCATTCAGAGAGAGAAATCTTTGTATTCTGCGTTTTATGTCATTTCCAGTCGCACTGATTTGCATTTGGCTTTAACGATCTCCTCTATGCTAATCAATTTCTCTGTGCATTCAATGTCATGAGCGAACTCTTTTGCTTACTTTGGCAGTGGATACATGGCTCCTGAGTATGCCATAGATGGACAATTTTCCGTCAAATCTGACGTCTACAGCTTTGGTGTACTGCTCTTAGAAATTGTCAGTGGTCAGACATACGGTGGATTTCACTTTTCTAAAATGGGTTATAGCCTGATTGGATATGTAAGACTCTCTCTCTCTCTCTCTCTCTCTGTGTGTTTTTGTGTGTATCATGGTATAGCTAATGGAAATTGCATTGTAGGCCTGGACTCTATGGCACAAGGGGAGTATGTCAGACTTCATAGATCCACTGCTTGGAGAATCCGCCCCAACAAGTCAAATTTTAAGATGTTTCCACATTGGCTTACTATGCGTTCAGGAGGATGCTGCAAACAGACCCACTATGTCAGCCATTATAAAGATGCTTGAAAGTGATTCGCCTATGCTTGCAGCTCCCCAACAACCCCCTCTGGCTTTCAGCAGAGCCATCAGCACTTCTAGCAATTTACAGACCACCAGCACAAATGATTCCTCTAAAAGTGGCAGTACAAGTTCTCAAAGTTTAGTGATATCAAATCCCTCCTTTAGGTGATGATAGCATATTATTTATTTGCACGAACAGATCCAGAGATCAGCTAAAGACATTGCAAATATGCTCTCCTTACTTCCGTATGTATTTGATCGTCCGGCTTGTCCCTGGGCACTGTCAACTGTAAAAAAACAACTGCAGCAATTGATAAGACTTGTATTGAAGCCACCTGTCTATTTCATGGGCTCAACCATATCGAACAGCAGGCCATAGGGATGCTATATCAAACATTGTAACAAAGGGCAAGGTTTTTTGTGTGTAATGATTTTACAAAAGTTTTATTTTCTGATCTGGCTCTGTTTCGCCGAGAAAATTGAGATGCAAAAATAAGATGGCTGGAGGAGGAAAGGGAGGCGTTGGGAGCCTCGGTGGGTAGGAAATGGAGGATGAATTTCATTAATCTGTTGTGTCGGTCAAATCAGTCTGTTTCCTCTGTTTGATAAAAGGTTTTGTAGCCGATACATATCAGTCGATGGTGCCTTGGGTGTCATACTCTTACATCACAGATGCGTGGAAGGAGTGGACCTCATGAAGCCCGGGCTGCATCTCAACAGGGGAAACTCACGACATGCTTCTCCCTATGCTGCAATGTCTGTTTCTAAACAAAAGTCTTGACCAGCTGCAGGCCCCTTTTGTGTAAATTATTTTTTCTATTAGTGTTTTCTCAAGGATCATAGTGTAGTTGCTTAGGCTGTGGCATGGGCTGGCGGCATTGTAACACATTGCCAGTTCGATTTCTTCAGGAGTAGAGCCAAACACCAAGTTGATGCTTCGTTGACTCCATACCAAGCTTCACGTGATGTGACACATTGTGGATTTGATTTTCATAGATAGTATGCTTTTGGGCCTTTTAGGAGCAAAGGAAACCACCAAGTCATTTCTGGATGTTACATTAACTTTAACACCAAGTTCTTATGCTGTTCTACATCCTAAAAAAATAGAGAGAACGTGCGTAGGTTGGGGGTGTGAGCGTCAGCTCTCTCCCTCACTTAGGAAGTTAAAATTTTAAACTCACAGGTTAACATAAAAGGTTAACACTGATCGCCCTTTTAAAAAGTATGAATTAAAAAATATATAGATCGATGTAAAATGTAAAGACGACCCTGTTCAATCTAACGTATAGAAACTTGACGAGCAATACGTTGCATCTTCCTAAAAAAGATTCATTTTTGTATATTATTTTTCAAATTACAGGCAAAGGATAAGGTCCAAGATAGAAATTCCCACTTGGCTTATCGGAAAATAACTGCTTGACATTTTACTTTCTGAGGTAGTTTGAACGGTGCTAATGAGTCTTATATCAATCAATTTGACGAGAATTGACATGAAACGTGTTAACATCTCTATTCTCTCCTGAAGTGTGTAGGGTTATGGAAGCCTCTTTATCTCATTGAATTCAATTTCTTATATTGTAAAAATATCAGAATTGATATTTTTGTTGTAACAACCCTGCTGACCTGTAAAGGTCTTTCTGTAATTTGCCATTCGGTTAAGTTGTTCGCACTCTTGTATATAACGGTTATAATTCTTTTGTAATAAACAACACGAGAGAAACAGATATCGCTCTGTTCAGAGATCTGCCTTCTCTGGTTTTGGTGTGTTGCTTCTTAGCATCTGTATCTACTGCTCTGTTCTTATTACAGAGCAATTCTGCAACAGAACCACATACGTCTCATTGTTGCTCCTTTCTTTTTACAAAACGACGTACCACAAGCTCTTCTATGGGATTTTTTTCAAAGGATGTGTTCAATTTTAGAGGAAATACGGAAAAGCCATTCAGGTTCGATTTTTTTTTTTTTAATAATATACATTTAGCTTCCCGCACGATGAAAGAAAGACCGTCTGATGAAAAAGCAAGTCAACAATTGGAATGGAGATTCACCAACACCGGAAGCCGGTTATTTACGTAGTGTCGTGTATAAAATTTTTATTTGTCATTTTAATCACGACGAAAAATGCATCAATTAATAAACAAAAATTTATAAAAAAATAAAAGAATTTTGAAATTGGATAAAAGTCAAAACTTATCCGTCTGTATGCATAGTATATTGTTATTACTAATGTCATTCTGAGCGACAAAGAAGTCTTCCGCTTTTTTTTTTTTTGGTCTCATTGGTGTTGTTATCTTATACTTTTGTTGTTATACTTTTGTCATTATCTCTCACACCACCTCTTGTCATTAACTCATACACTAGAAGTATGAAATAATGACATAATATAATGACATGAGTGTGAAAAAATAAGATATGAGATAATGAATATAAAACGTTATGAGTATGATATAACAAAAGAGGGTATGATATAGTGGTTATGAGATGATGACAAATATATGATAATGACAAATGCATTGAGATAATAAGTATGAGATAACGAGAGATAACAACATGTATGTTTGGATCCAAAAAAAATATTTTTGGTCTACCTTGAGCTTTTCTTGTCATTTTCTCAATTTCTGACCTACACTGGGATGGCTGAGTAAGATTAATTGAATGTGCATATCTTAATGGGAGGTAAAAATGGTAACCATAGGAGAGCCATGATTGCCATTGCTCCATTGTGGCGATCCTATTGCTCGCAAAAGAGATTTTCGTGTTGCTTTCCCACAGCCCAAAGAGGAAAGAGTTTAATGGTGAGTTCCACAGTTCCACTAGCCAAGAGCAAATCCTTTCGTATCGTCTTTACATGACTTTGTACGTTAGGATTCGTGAGATTCATTTTCCTTTCCTCTTGGGGTAGAGGAGCTACGATGATTCAACAATGAGATGGCTTCACTACAGCCTAAGCAGTGCAGGCAGCCACCAACAATTTCCCGGAGGAGAATAGGCTTGGAAGGAGAGGATTAGGCCGTGTACAAGGTACTTCAACAAAAGCTCTTTCTTTGTGACATTACAGTGAATTGAATCTTGTGGAGACTTGATCAATTTTATTATCTCTATATGTTTTAATGGAAATATGCTGCCATGCTTCTGTGCCAGCTTTTATGCAGTTTATCATGTTGTTCCCCTTCTACTCATGTGATATGCCAAAGTTCATCCATGAACACTGTTGGCAATTGTTCCCTTGGAATAACTTTTTGTCAATGTTACCTGCAAACTCACCTGATTTGGGAGAGGGAGACTAGTTTGCAGGTTTTTTTGAGACCCAGAGAAGCATAAATCATTGGACTGGGAGAAGCAATTCAATATAATTGTGGGAAATGCAAAGGGGATTCTCTATCCTCATCAAGATTAGTGGCTCAACATCATTCATTGGGATTTTAAAGCAGACAACATTTTACTACGAGTCTACGATGGGTACTTCAGTGCACGGGTGGGAAACCGAGCTCGGTGGGGGCCCCGTACCTGGCCCTTAACGGGCCCGGCTCCGGGCCCGATCTGCAGGACCGGGTCAGCCCGACAGGGCCCCACCAAGGCCTGGTAATATTTTATTTTTTTTTTATTTTTTAAATGTAATAATATATTATTTATTATTTAAAATATCATTCATATTAAAAAATATATTTTATAATTAAAAAAATATTTTTTGATTGGTAACCAAACCAGGCTAGGCCCGGCCCCCAAAACTTGGGCCTATTGGGCGGACCCGGCCCGATGCCCACTCCTACTTGAGTGCAATTCGCAATTTTCATCTTACTACCTGTCTACTATGTGTTAGAATTTCATGCCACTAGACAATCTAGGTAGAAGCTTAGCTTCCTCCAAACTCTTGCTTTTTAGTTCAATTAATACTCTAGTGCGATCCCTTGTTTTCCATTGACGTTTTTTCTATTTTCTTGCATGGTAAAACTGGTGATCGTTTTGAATCATATCGAAGTTTACCGAGCATTTTTCTTGTGACACCTCAGATGGGAAGAATTTAACCAATGGGTAATGACGAGGTTCTTTTGGCAGCTTTGAGAGAGAACTATGATTTGGTATGAAGTTTTTTCATATGAAATTTTGACAATTTAGCTTCATTAAGAGACTCTTTTTAATAATGAGGTTATTGTGAAAGACCCTCGTCCTGATCACAATGAACGTGCAGTTGGTTACATCAGCTCCACCAAATGTAGAACCACGTTAGCATGTAATCCATCCTCATGTAAAGAGGGTGTAACTGAAAGGGTAAACCTTATCAAGTTTGTTAAAACTGAAAAGGTTATCCCCATCCATTGTAAAGCAACAAAGTATATAAAAGGAAAGCAGGAACCATGGTAGAAAGTGTGTCCCTGCATCGTGGATGTAGCCTTAACAGGTGAACCACGTTAAAACTTCTGAATTCTCTTTCATTCCTCTCATATGGTATCAGAGCTAATGGTGCTCCATTACTAAACCAGCGTGGACATGGCAGCCAGCTCCTCTCCGTTTCCAGGCCTACTAGCTCCTACCTCTTTTCAACACTTCATTTCAACCAAGTTAGATTCTGATAATTATGTATTGTGGGCATCTCAATTTTGACCTCTGCTTATCTCCTATGATCTTGAAGGCTTCATTGACAGATCAAAAACTGAACCTCAAAAAACAATCATCAAGGATGGCAAATCTGCTCCCAATCCTGAGTATATAGACTGGCGTCGGCGAGATCAGCTTCTCCTTAGCTGGCTTATTTCCTCTTTGTCTGACTCTGTTCACTCCCAAGTTATTGGATTGGAAATGTCTTATGAAGTCTGGACTACTCTGCAAAATGCTTAAGCTACACAGTCACGTGCACGCATCTTACAACTTAAGGAGCAGCTACAAAATTTAAGAAAGGGAAACAAATCTATTTCCCAATTTGTTCAAAAAGCTAGATCCATTGCCCACCATCTCAAAGTTGCTGGAAAGAAAGTTGAAGAAGAGGACCTTATTCTTCATATACTCCGTGGTCTTCCACCGGAGTATGAAGCAATGCGTGTTTCTATATCTATTCGCAAGAATCCTGTTAGCATGACTGAATTACTTAGTCTCTTGTTGTCCCATGAAACCTACCTTGGTGAAGATGATTCTGTTGAAAAAGCATCCAACTCACAAGTTGAAGCTAATGTCACTCACAGAACCAACCAAGGTAGCGGAAATCAATATTATGGAAGGGGAAACTATCGTGGAGGACGTGGTGGTCGATTTCGCTCACGAGGCCGAGGACGAGGAAACTACAACAACAATCAGCAAAATCAAAGGTATTATAATGATCAACACTCTCACATTGTTTGTCAATTATGTGAAAAAATAGGGCACTCGGCAAAGACGTGCAGATTATTCCAACAATCAGACAATTCTAATTCCAATCCTCCTCATGCATATAATGTTGCTACATCTGAGACCACCGGTGATGATTCGTGGTATCCTGATTCTAGTGCTTCCCATCACGTTGCTCCTGATCTCAACTCTTTGTCAATAAATTCCGCCTACTCAGGCACTGACTCTGCCAAAGTGAGAAATGGTACATGTTTAGCTATTAAACACATTGGTAGTTCATCCTTTAAAGTTGAAAATCTCAACTTCAAGATGCATGATATTCTTCATGTTCCTCTTATCACCAAGAAACTTCTCTCTGTGCATCAGTTTGCTGAAGATAATAACGTTGTTTTTGAACTTGATGCAAGAGAGTGCAGAATTAGAGATGCCAGATCCAAACAAGAGTTGTAGAGAGGACACATTAAAGGAAGAATCTACACTTTTGACTTTGACAAGTTTAAAGAAAAAGTTGCTTGCATTGGAGAAAAGGCTAGTCGCGCTACATGGCACGCCCACCCAAATAGAAAGATTGTTGATCGTGTGCTTAGTTCCTTTAATTTACCTTTTTCGGACTACAATATCAGAATTTGTTCTTCTGTCAAACTGCTAAAATGCATAAGTTGCCCTTTAGTCGCATTGATTAAAGTAAATTGGAACCTCTAGAGATCATCTTTTCAGATGTATGGGGGCCAGCCCCTATTTCTAGTATCTATGGACATCATTTTTATGTTATCTTTGTTGATGCATGGTCAAGATTTTACAAGGCTGTTTTTGTTGAAACATAAATCTGAAGTGCTTGAGACTTTTCGAAAGTTGACAATTATTTTTCCAAGGCAGAAATTAAACATCGTTATTCCTGTCCTCACACCCAAGAACATGTGGCGTCTCCGAATGCAAACATAGGCATATCATTGACATTGGATTGACTCTTATGGCTCACAGCAATGTGCCAAAACAACTATAGAATTTTGCCTTTTCAGCTGCAATATTTCTGATAAATCGATTGCCTGCTGCATGCTTGAAAAATACAAGTCTTCTTCAATTGCTTTGGAACAAAGAACCCAACTACAAGTTTCTTAAAACTTTTGGGTGTTTATGCTTTCCCAACTTGAGAGCGTATAGATCCAACAAACTTGACTATCGATCTCATGCTCACGTTTTTATGGGTTATAGTGATAATCATCATGGCTATCTATGCATGGATCCTAACTCAATCAAGATTATTGTATCCAGAGATGTTATTTTCAATGAGGAAAATTTTCCTTTTATTGAAAAACCAGCTAATGATACTTCGGCCCGAGGAACTCACCCACAAGCTATTCTTGTGCCTCCATGGCTCTCATCTTCAAGCAGTGCCCTTGCAAAAAATCCTACTGCTCCTGTTCATGACAGTGGACCGCTTATTGCGCCTAGCTCGCCACAAACAAGTCCAGATCAACCTGCTCCTCAAGAGGCACTGCTGGTCACCTCAAGGCCTCACTCTATGGTGACACGCTCCCAAACTAGTTCACTCAAACCATCCTCTCGTTATGCTTTCTCTAGTCTCTTGGTGACTAAACTCCTTGAAGACAAGGAACCAAAAGATTTTAATGAAGCCACCAAGCATAACGAGTGGCGTGCTGCTATGCAAGATGAATTTCAAGCTCTTTGCAAGAATAAAACATGGTCTCTTGTGCATCGCACATCGGACATGAATGTTGTGGGATGCAAATGGGTGTACCACATCAAACTCAGGTCAGATGGCACTCTTGAGCGACACAAAGCTAGACTTGTCGCAAAAGGGTTTCACCAAGAAGAATGAGTCGACTTCTTTGAAACTTTCAGCCCTGTCGTCAAACCAGCACTATTCGAACCATGATCTCACTTGCTTTACGGGGGAATTGGATAATTAGACAACTTGATGTCCATAATGTGTTCCTTAATGTAACCTTATCTGAGGAAGTGTATATGGCTCAACCGCCCGGCTTCATCGACCACCAATTTCCATCACACGTCTGCCAACTTCATAAGGCCCTATATGGGTTAAAGCAAACCCCTCGAGCCTGGTTTCAACGTCTGAGTCAAAGCCTCTTTCATTTTGGATTCACGAGCTCTAAAAATGATCATTCTTTATTTATCATGCATAGTGGTGAAAATATCGTTTATATTCTGGTCTATGTTGACGACATTCTTGTCACCGGCAATTCTCAAAGTCTTACTAACAAGATTATTAAGCTTCTTGGTGAGCAGTTTGCCTTAAGGGATCTTGGGAGACTTCATTTTTTCCTTGGGGTGGAAGTTCTCTATAATTCCCAAGGTGCTATCCTCTCTCAACAGACGTACATCATGGATCTTCTAAAAAAGGCAAAAATGCATGAGTGCAAACCATCCACCACTCCAATGTCATCCTCCTTTAAATTACACATTGGAGACGACATTGATTTTGAGGACCCTACCTTGTATATGAGCATTGTGGGTGGTTTACAATACATATCTCTCAGAAGACCAGACGTCGCTTTCAGCATCAATAAAGTGTCCCAACTCATGCACAAGCCCTCCATAGCTCACTGGACAGCGGTTAAAAGAAACCTAAGGTATTTGAAATATACTATTCAGTATGGATTGGTGTTCAAAGCATCCAAAGACACTAGCATTAATGTCTACACAGATGCTGATTGGGCTGGGTCTCCTGATGACCGAAAATCCACCTCAGGGTATGCAGTTTATATTGGCCCTAACCTTGTTTCATGGAGTTCAAGGAAACAACATGTTGTCTCCCGCTCAAGCACTGAGGCCGAATACAGAGGAGTAGCAAATGCCGCAGCAGAGCTAACCTGGATTCAGTCTCTCTTAAGTGAGATGAAAGTTAGTGTTGTCAACACACTAGTCATTTGGTGTGACAATATCAGCACTAACTACCTTGCAGCTCATCCAACATTTCACTCCATAAGCAAACACATTGAAGTTGACGTTCACTATGTACGCGACAAAGTTTCTAAAAGTTTGCTCAGAGTTCAGCATCTCTCATCAAAGAACCAAATTGCTGATGGCCTAATCAAGCCCATTGCTGTCACACAGTTTAATTATTTTCGTGTCAAGCTCAACCTCAGAAGCATACAATTGCACTTGAGGGAGGCTATGAAAGACCCTCGTCCTGATCACAATGAACGTGCAGTTGGTTACATCAGCTCCACCAAATGTGGAACTACGTTAGCATGTAATCCATCCTCATGTGAAGATGATGTAACTGAAAGGGTAAACCTTATCAAGTCTGTTAAAACTGAAAAGGTTATCCCCATCCATTGTAAAGCAACAGAGTATATAAAAGGAAAGCAGGAACCACGGTAGAAAGTGTGTCCTGCATCGTGGATGTAGCCTTAACAGGTGAACCACTTTAAAACTTCTGAATTCTCTTTCATTCCTCTCATAGTTATAAGTATTACAACGTGCACATCTACTATGGGCAACCTGAAGATTTGAGGGAAATTCAAGATAAAATCCAACTCAAATGCGAGGACCTCTGAAGCTGCCAAAATTAAGTATTTTTAAGTTCACCTAAATTTGGGGAATCTGAGTTCTGCTCTCTCAAATATAATTAAGTATTTTTAAGTTCACCTAAATTAAGAAAAGAGGCCATCATAAGTTTAGATTCTTTGCCTGACAATTACATAGTCCGGTCCTGTCTGACAAGAAAGCTATCACGCTATTAAACAAAGACCATTCCTTGTTTAAACTAGGAACGTTGCCATTCATTTGAATAACTTATCTAGGAATCTTGCACTGTACTTGGACTAAATATGAACCGTTGAAGCAACAAAAATTGTAAAGATGGAATTGGATGCTCAAAAGAATAAAAGGAATGAACAATCACCATGGGATTATAATTTCCTTAAGAAACAACTTCTATGCTCCAAGTAATCAGTACATGATCCTGAACTTTGTTGCTAAAAATACCTTCCAAGCGCCTGGTTGTAAAGCCCTTAGTGATAAAATTTAATTTCGAGGACCTAAAGATCACAGAGAGATTACTCTGGAAAAGAACATCCTCACGTTCTCCCTGAAGTCTTATTTCCTTTTGCATTAATCTGCATTTGTTTTTTATAATTTTATCCAATGCCAATCATCTCCCTGAACATCAAACTTTTCTTTTTACTTTGACAGTGGCTACATGGCTCCAGAGTATGCCATAGATGGGCAATTTTCCACCAAATCTGATGCCTATAGGTTTGGGGTACTGCTCTTAGAAATGGCCAGTGGTCTGACATGTAGTGGATTTCATCTCTCTGAAATGGGTTGTAGCCCGATTGGATATGTAAGTCTCTCTCTCTCTCTCTGCGTTTATGCTCATTTAGTTAACAGAAATTGATAGGTAATCTGAATTAAATTGTAGGCACGGACTCTGTGGAGGCACAGGGAGAATGTCAGATCTTAAGGATCGTGGGCATCGGCCCAGGCTTGGCCTGGCAAGGCCCCGGTACACGCGATCCTAACATTAACAATGTCGATCCATATTGATGCACTGCCTGGCCAAGTCTTCCACACAATCTGGAGCTTCAATGCTGAAATCAAACGCGACAATCAACCAGAGGCACAAGGTAGACAAGAAAGCAAAATTGTTCGTGCAAAATTTTAGGAGGACAATGAAAATAAGAAGTTGTGAAGCTTCCGTCGCTTTTTTAAAATTTGTATGGTGTTTAACATCCATCTGTGATGGAGATAGAGAAAACAAGATTACGTCGACCAAAATCATGTCTATAATAACCTTTTGAGAGTTTAAATCATGATTTTGCCCACCATAAATTATATAAGGAAGTTAAATCCACACTATTTGAGATATATGAAACAAAGTCCAGCCATTTCAGATCGCTTTATATAACCTAATCTATTAAATCACGTGTAATGAACGATTGCCCATATATGCAAATCCATCGAATAGATTTCTATAACAAAAAAGCATTAACACACCTACTTATTTACCAACACGACCTGGCGGCCTACTTCCTTCCTCCCAGGGAGTTCCACAGGCCAAGACCAATGCACAGTTTACGGCCCTGTTTCTGTACTAAAAGGCCGGCCGTAGCCGCTGAGAGGATCAAACTGTTAATTTTGCTCGTTCAATCTTATTTAGCTTGTGATAGACATACTTGTTATATGTTGTCCATTTGATCTCATTCATCTCCTTTATAGTGTTTTTGTTTTGATTCAAGATGATCATGCACGAGCTTTGTCATCATTCAAGTTACCACTTATCACCAGTTTGTAAATGTTAGGTCATTTTAAGATTGTGGTTTGCACAAATTTCTTATATGTTAGATCATTTTTAATGTTCCATAATTCATAATTGTGAATGGTAGGTCATTTTAAGATTGTGGTTTGCAAAAATTTCTTGTATGTTAGATCATTTTTAATGTATTCATAATTATGAATGTTAGATTATTTTAAGATTGTGGTTTGCACAAATTTCTTGTATGTTTGATCATGTACGTCTTTTATCGTTTTTGTTAGATATAAATTTTGGTGTGGTTATTGTTATTGATGAATACTTTTTAGGTGTGGTCCATCTCGATAATTCACTATAATTTTAAAACAATTTAGTGGCTTAGGACAGATCGTGCTATGTCAATTGGGCAAACGTTCTTTATACGCTCACGTTAGGACAGGTCGAGCCATACGCTAATTACATAGGCCAATATTATATCTATTTGAATTTACAAATGGCTATGGTTTCATGCGTGTATGTGTGTAAGAGAAGACTAATATGAGATAAATGCATGTTTATATGGTTTTTCATCTAATATGTTCATAATTTTTAGTTTTTTTTCAATTTTTTATTATCGTAGATGTATATATTATAATTCCTTGTCCGTGAAGCCTATGCTTTAACTAAGACCTCGCTTCTCTTTTTTGCTTTTTGCAACGCTGATCAACAACAAATTTCTTTTTAATTTTTAATTTTACAAATTAAAAGCCACCACACTTAAAAAGTGAAGAGTGATTCTATTAAATGTTTGTCAAATGAACAATTGGAGAGAGCTGCCGACTGCATCAGATCAGAAGTTCCGGGTGATGTTCCTACCTTTTTATTTTTTCCTCTCCTTGATTTTCTTCCACTCGCCTCTCATTATGGAGACTAGTGACAGCTGCTAAGCCTGGGCACCAAGTTCGGGTACCGGCTTCTGGTGCCGTCTGCCTTTCCTCGCAAGAAGGAGGGAGATAATCGGGAAGACTTGTACTTGAGACATCTGCTTATGTCTTTGGCCCAACCCCTTGCTTTGGGAAGATTAATTAGGAATGCATGGTTATGTCCTGTGAGACTTGCAGACGAAGGGGATGCTAGAACAATGTATGTTTGAATAAATAAGCTGTCGTCTTCATTACTTCAGTAAGTGTTTGCCTTGCTCTTCAAAGGACAAGGTTTGCTTGTGCATGTATACTCGAAATGATGTTTTCTTTGGTGGCACTATCTATGACTTCCATGTTTTGTTGCATGATGCTTGTTCGAAGCTCTTGACGGTTCTCAAGACACATCGAAAATTGACTCCATTTTTTTACTTTCACTTGTGTAATTTTCTGTCTCTATTTCTCGTCGATTTTTCCATCCAACTCTCTCGAGTCTCGAATGTGCCTCCTTTTAAGAAAGTTTTTTTTCATCTCTCTCTCTCTCTCATTCGTATTGTCAAACCGTTCACACGCTCAACCACCTACTTTAACTATAGTCTCCCAGATGGCCCTTTGACTGGACCTAAACTGGCCACTCTCTCAAGAGTCCGTGACTTGTGTGGTCTAACCCGGCCTTTTCTTTTTTCTTCCCCTCGTCAGCAATTCAGATTTCTAGTCCTGCGTTTCTGCGTGAGATACAAGTCGGACCAACCTTGACAATGAGTTTTAGAATCACTACAACTGAATTGAATAAGTGAAGGTGGAATCAAATCAAGTTGGGTTGAGACTTGAACAAGCCTAACCAACCTTGACTTCTGACCCAGTTTTTAAGTTATGATTCTCGAGTCAACCCAACGTGTTTGCCAATTATAACAAAATTAATAACAAAAAATGTTGCATACCCTTTTTTCCTAAAATTTATTTTCACTTGTGGCCAACTTTATAAAAATCAATAATAAAAAGTCCACTGTTGATTACCTTTTCCTTTTCTAAAATTTGTTATCAGGTTAAAAAGCAATTCACCTCGAGTCATTGGTTGACTGGGAGAAAGACTTTAATAGCCAAACCGGTCGTCCGATGACAAATATCCATTTAATACGACAATAATGCTCTCCCAAAACCCAGTTGGACATTTTCTCCTTTTCTCCTCTCTTCTCGTTTCTGCAGAGTTCTCAGAGCAAACCTCAACACAACCATCGGCTGTCGACGGCCGATTTTCCACGCCCGCAGGAGTCCGCAGCACGCTGCTTCCATAAGCCCACTGCCAACAACCGCTTTGCCGGAAATTCCTCTCCCTGCAGACAGGTTGCGAAAATCTCTCTCTCTCTCTCTCTTTCTCTCTCTCTTTGTGGACTGTCTGTGAGTGGTCGCGAATGTGCCGAAATCTGTTAGTTCTTCTAATAAATCTCTTCTTCAATCTCCTCAACTCCAACAGTGCTAATTTTCCTTATAAATTGGATGCCTCATGCTGATATTGCTCTAGACATGGTAATTTCGTTGCTCTATGCAATCCAATTACTCATGCAACAGGCAAGGCTTAAACATTGCCTTCTTTTTGTTCTTTTCATTAACTCCTTGACTCTGCATAGATGATGATGTTCTTCTGTTACAAAATCTTTAGCACCTGTTGGAGGTGCTTATATAAACTGATTTGATGCTAAAACATTCTCCTTTTTTTTGTGACTTCTAACCTTTAGCTCATTACTCATTTTTCTTGCAAATTTTGAGTAATAATAGTCTGCCTTTTCCTACAGATTGATGTCTGTTTAGTTTTTCGTCGGGCATTTTTTATTCACTTCATGTTCATGTCAAGCAAGCACTTTTCCTTGTGATCTATGTATATCGTTTTTAGCCATTATGTTGTTAGAACCCTACCAAGAAGTAGATTTCCGATAAAAATCTGCTGGGATTCATGCTCCCCATCTTTTATTAATAGCAAGAAGTAGATTTATGCAAAAACTGGGATCGAATTAAAGCTGGAGATCATTACTGCTTGTAGCTATAGCTTGTCACTCGCGTGCTTTAATTATGTTTCTTCTATATTTATCGCACTTTTGCTTGCAAATGTTATACACCGCGCAGCAGGGGAGAGAGAGAGAGAGAGGTCAGCAAATCATTCTTTTTATTTTTATTTTTTTTTTTAAATCTCTATGGCCTCGTGCAATGTTGCGGCGATGTCCTCTCTGCTGCTTGCTGGACCTGCACCTGCAATGCCGTGGGTAGGGTCAAGGCCGCCTGCCCAAATAAGAAGTCCGCCATGGTATGGTTTGGGTATTCCTGCTTACTTCGCTTCTCTGATACACGATTCTTCGGGAGCATTGATAAAAGTGAGAACATTTGGTTAACCTCCAAGCAAGCAGGAAATCTGCCGATCCGGAGGCTGCCCGGGGTTTTGTGTACGAATTAGCCGGGAATGCTGCCGGTAACCCAAAGATGTTCGCTGCCAAGGTATAGGCGCAGGATGGGTATAGCAGCTATGGAATAGCTTAATGCTCCAAGACCTTGTGCTTTGCAGGGTGTGCTTCCAGCATGCTATTGATAAGATTGAGAATGACAACTCACTAGGCCGAAGGTGGCGGTCTCTTTCCTAGAGCTGCATCATCGGGTATGACACCAAGCCTTACTTTCTGATCCTGATCTCACAGGCACCGGCACCGGTGCGGGCATTGTCATTAGCATCCGCCGCGGCTGCTGATGTAAAACCCCCACCAGGTTAAGTGGTGAACTTCCTGTTTCATTGCCCTACCCTCTATTCGTTTTGAATAGTTGGCGTACTGTCACAAGATGAGGCATGGGAGCTACAGAATTTGGGACAGAGCTCACCTCTGTCCTTTCGTCTCTGCTTTGCCCTGCTTACCGATTTTGAATCTGCCTTGTTTCTTTTTGTTGCGGCATCCGTTGCCCGGATCATAGAGCGACAATGAGCCCCGGCAAGCCCGGGGCGCCCCTGTTCACAGAACCAGCTTTCACAGATAGTAGCCTTTTTAGGATGCATACAGGGTATCGCTCTTTGGGTGGCAAACGGTGACAAGTTGAAATTGAACTCTGCCGGAGGTTGCTGGTTTGGTTAAATATTTAAAACTTGTATAATTAAATATATCATAAACTATGGTTAAAAACACCATAGTTGTACCTTTCCTCGGATATCGTGTTTTAATGGTGCAAATGGTGGAACCTATTGTGGGAAATTTGCTTTATGGCTTGTATACTTCCAACTTTTCCTATCATTTTCCCACTTCCAGACACGCACTTGAGAAACTGAAAAAGATCTCTTGAACTTTCATAGATATCATAGCAGAGAGCAGAAGTGGTAACTTGAGGAGAACCGTGATTATCACTTGCTCCACCGTGGGGATACAGCTACTTCTAGCAATATGCATTACTGTGTCGGTTTTCTTCGTTTAAAGAGGGAAGATCTTAAAGGTGAGTTCCACATTTTCATGGCGGCTTTACATCACTTCTAAGGTTACCATACGTGAGCTTCAATTTTCTTTCCTCTTGCGGCAGAGGAGCTCAGAAAATACATCAGTACTGAGATGGCTTCACTGGGTAACCTCATTGAGGATGAAAGAATTCACGAGCTACCTCAATACAGCCTAAAAGCAGTGCAAGCGGCCACCAACAATTTGTCGGAGGAAAATAAGCTCGGAAGAGGAGGATTTGGCCTTGTGTACAAGGTACTTCAATAAAAACTCTTTCACTATGACATCTAAGAGTTAATTGAATCCTGTAGAGACTTGCTGACATAGAATCTACCATCCCCTTACTTTTTTTCATCTACACGGCACCATTGTCTTCCTAAGAGTTTATTTTATCCTGTAGAGACTTTTGCTGATTTAGAATCTACCATCTCCTTACTTTTTTTCATCTACACGGCACCATTGTCTTCCCCTTGACCCTCGTACTCCTGGGATATGCTACAATTCGTCCTTGAATGTTATGGGCAGTTTTGCCCTTACAGTTGTCACCGTTTTTTGTCAATCTTCCGTGCACTAATCAACACATTTTCAGCAATTCATCACGAAACTGGTTGAGCTTATGTGACTCTGTAACATAGATCGCTTTGTCTATTTCTCTCAGGGAGAACTCAATGGTCGGCTGGTTGCAGTGAAAACTTTTGATCAACGCTCTGGGCCAGGGAATGGGTTTATGAATGAAATTATATTGATGACAAGGCTTCAACACAAGAACTTGGTCCGTTTACTTGGTTGCTGTATAGAGAGGGGAGAAAAGATGCTTATCTATGAGTTCATGACCAATGGCAGCCTTGCTGCATTTTTTTATGGTGATGCACCTATTTTACCGTTATTCTTTTTAGATCGCAGATTTTCAACTAAATAATCTGTTGCTGTTCTTGTTGGTGCTTAAAAATGTGTAGCATGTGCATCTACATATGTGATGAATGGGGAGAATGAGAGAGAGACTAACGTAGGGGTTGTTTTTTAGACCCAGAGAAGCGTAAATCATTGGACTGGGAGACACGATTCAATACAATTATGGGAAGTGCAAGGGCGATTCTGTATCTTCATCGAGATTCCCAGCTCAACATCATTCATCGGAACATTAAAAGAGGAAACGTGTTATTGGATGAGCAGATGACAGCAAAGATTTCTGGCTTCGAAATTGCCAGAATCTTCAGTGGAGATAATGACCCAATAACCACCGATTGCATTGCTGGAACATAGTATGTACAAGATTTTTGTCAGTTCAGTGCATTATGCAGTTTTTATCTTACGGCCTATTAGAATTTTATGACATGCCTGTAGACAATCTAGTTTCACATCTAAATAGAATCTTGACTTGTTCCAAATTATTGCTTTCTTGTTCAATTGATGTTATGGTCAAATACCTTGTTTTTCATTCATGTGGTCTGTTTCTTTTTTTTAATGGTAAACAGGTGAATATTTTAATACTGAGCATATCAAAAGTTAATGGTTATTGTTCCAATCAAGTTTCAGAAAAAAAAAATGCTATGTTGTAGGCATGTAGCTATGCGAGAGAACAAATTTACAATGGGATGACACAAAAATTGCATGTTGTGCCTTCACCACATCTGAGTGAGTGAGTGTATGATTCAAGTGCCCCTTACCTAAAAAATCCTGTCTTTGCCACTGCCTCTTAGTATGAAACTAGTTCATGTTGCAAATTTGGGATCTGGTTTGAGAGCTTTTTCAAGAATGAGATTATAATTACATGCATTCACATCTACTATGCACAGCCTAATGGTTTCGTGGAAGTTTAAGTTAAAAATGCAACTCAACTATGATCTCCTTTCAAGCTGAGAGAAATTAAGTATTATGTGAGGTTCAGCTACAGTGCTAGAGTATGGGGTACTTCTGTCGCTAAAATATCACAAAAGAGTGCCCAGTTGTACCTAGTTGTCTTGTAGCTATAGAAGATGAGGCCATCACATATAAGTTTAGATTGTACTTGACGAACTAGCTAGCTAGAAAAGGTGGACAAACTAGCTAGGAACTTGCCTTTCATTTGAATAAATTATCTACAACTCGTGCACTATAATGGTACTAGATATTAACTGCTAACCAAAAAAAAAAAAGTTAAAGGGGATCTACAATTGCTGTTGGGTTACTATTTTCATTGGAATCCATTTCTGTAATCTGGCTGATCAGCACAGGACTCTAATTTTTGCCGCAAAAAGTAGACTAGATTCTAAGTGCCTGGTTCGAAAGCCTTCATTGATGAAGTTTGATTTCAATGTAGAAACCTAAAGACCATGGAAAGATTACTCTGAGAAAGGAAAAAGAACTTTAATTCTGCATGTTACCTTTTTCCGATTACATTGGTCTGGATTTTTTTTTCAAAAATCCTTCTAGCTAATCACCTCTCTGTGCTTCACAGTGGATACATCGCTCCAGAGCATTACAACAGTGGGCAATTGTCCACCAAATCTGATGTCTACAGCTTTGGTATACTGCTCTTAGAAATTGTCAGTGGTCAGACATGTAGTGGATTTCCGTCGTCTCCGATGGGTTGTTGCCTCAACGAATATGTAACTCTCTCTCTCTCTCTCTCTCTCTCTCTCTCTCTCTCTCTCTCTCTCTCTCTCTCTCTCTCTCTCTCTCTCTCTGTCTGTGTGTGTATCATGGGAGCTCATTCATGAAGTTGAATTGCAGGCCTGGACTCTATGGGGCAACGGGACAATGTCAGATCTCATAGATCCTGTGCTTGGAGAATCAGCTCCCACAAGTCAAATTTTAAGGTGCTTGCACATTGGCTTACTATGCATTCAGGAGGACCCTGCAAGGAGACCTACTATGTCAGCCATTATACACATGCTCGAATGTGATGCGCAAATCCTTCCATCTCCGCAACAAACCCCTCTGGTCTTCAGTCCTAGCATCAGCAATGCTAGCAGTTCAATGGACAGTACAAACGAATGAACGATCGACCCTCCAGAAGAGGCGGCACAGATTCTTAAAGTTTATCGAGGTTGTATATGTGCATCGCATATTTATTTGCATGAACGGATGTTGTGACACGCTCAATGACATTGCCAATATGCTCTGTAAATTATTTGGTCGTGCGACTTGTTCCACGGTTGGGAAGACTTATAATTAAAACATCTGCTTGTGCCTTTGGCCCTACAGCTTGCTTTGGGAAGATTAGGAATGCGTGGTTATGTGAGACTAGCAGATGATGGGGATGCTAGATCAATACATATTTAACAATGTGATTTACTCTTAGATCAAAGGGCAAGGTGGCTTGGGTATAATCGTTACCCAAATTTAGCCGAAAGTTGAAATGCAAACATAATTTAAATGGTGGAGCTAGAAATTTTTCATAAAGAGGGCTGAATTAAAGTTTTTAAATTTTGACATGGTTGAAATATCATTTTTCAAAAATTTTATATATAACAGTAAATTTTTTTAATATTTACATGTAAATTTTTAATTTTCTGTTTTTTTTAGGTGGGGACCCGACCCTGGCTCCACCCCTTGGAGGGTGGAAAGGCGTGGAAGGAGAGGCGTTGGGAGAGAAACAGGTTGCCAGCTCCCCCGGGCACGAAAAATTTGTGCACAGAAATGCATAATGACCAAAATACTCCTGAAAGTTTAAAAATGAAACTTTTAGAAGGACAAAAAAGGGGTTATGAAAAGAAGTTAAAATTCTAAAATGCAATCTTTTACAAAAAAAAAAAAAGACTTTTTAAAATATTCCAACCCCCTTCTTTCTTTCCTAAATGTATATTTAAACTTGCTATCCATTGAGAGCTGTCCCCCTGGAAGGTGAACCTTGGTGGGTGAGAAAGGGAAGAGGAAACGAAGAATATTTGAATTTACTTTTTCATTTACTTTTTAAAATTTATTTATTTATTACTTTCACGAAGAATATTTTTATCACATAACCACTTTCGATTCGATAATTAGTTCACTTTTTATTTGAATCCAAAAAGTGGGTGCAGAGATACGTGAAAAACGATTACGCCTTGACTAAAGCATTAACAACGAAGTAAATGAGAAACAGCTGACTTCTCGCCTAACCTCTCTCTCTCGTTGCGTCAAACCTTCAGACACTCAACAACCCTCTTTGGCGAGTGTTCGGCGCTTGACTGATGAATCCGGAGAAAAATCATGACTTGTGTGGTGCCTCGGCTACCACCTCCCTCTCCTTCTCTTCCCATCGTCACCGCTTCTAGATTTCCACCCTTGTGTTTGCTGATGCTCTACCCCAGGTTGCAGGGTTTCTCTCTCTCCCTCTCTGAGGTTGAAGAGTTGCTTGAGGATTCTGTGTATCTGCGCAGTGTGGTTTTCTGCAACTCTATCCTTTTTTTCTTATCTTACTATTTATGTTTTGTTGGTCTTCATGCTTTGCGTGTGCGACTGTTTGTTTTCTTTCTTCCAACGTCCACTTGGGCTCTGCCGCTCTTGTAATGTTGGGTATCCAATTTCTCTCTCTCTCTCTCTCTCTCTCTCTCTCTCTATATATATATATATATATATATATATATATATATATATATATATATATATATATATATATATATATATATATATAGGCTTATTTAGTTGGGAGTCTTTTCTTGCACATTTTGTGTTGCATTTATTTGCTTTTCCCTGCAGATCAAATGCATGTGTAATTGTTCATAACATTCTCCGATCCGCTTTTCTACGTGAACTCGTTCTCTCAATGATCTATTTCCTTGTTAGTGATTATATGCTTCCAGAGATACCACCAACAAGTAGATTTATTCTTGTGCTACTTACGTGAAAGGCAAGAACTAGGGAATGGATTAATATCTTAGAGCCGGATAGGATGCAGCTTTGGCATGTCACCCAAGTGTGCTTCGATTTTTTTACTCCATTTAGCATGTTTTTGCTCACATATGTTATACACTAATTTCTCTAACGACCATATGTTGAAGTTGTTACAACTTGTTGAAGAAAATCACCTCACAAGTTGCCTTATTTTGTTATGGAAAAACAACTCCTAGAAGAACATTAAAGAGATGAACGTTGTCTTCTTTCCTTCCTCTCATTGTTTCCTCTCTTAGTTTTTCAGCCGTTGTAAACTCAAAATAGCTTCAAGCAAAAACATACAACAGAAATAAATAATTAGTGGAGGAAAAAGAACAGAGCCTTAGTTTTTCTCTGGATTGACATAGCATTAGATTCATTTTCTTAACATGGTATCAGAGCACATCTTTGCAAAGGCTCTGTTCTTTTTCCTCCTTATATCAAAGATTGCTCGGTTCTTTTTCCTCCTGGTATGAGAGCACATCTCTCCATTGCATGTTAACGTCAATTATTAGATAAAAAGAACACTCTTTTTTTTTTTTTTTGCTTCCTTTGGTTCTTTTTACAGTAAGAGAGAGCAGCACTGCATCTCTGTAATATTATACTGCAATTGATCATAATACTGTTAGGTGCTTACATGCCAATAACTGCACTGGTGAAACTATTAGTGCTGCATTGCAGCTCCTGCTTTCATATTATTCAACTGCTACATTGATGAAAAGCAATTCGCTCTTAATGACGAATTTGGAGAACGAAGAGAAAGACAATGCAGCAAAGGGCAGAGATAAATCCAAGTAGCAATATAGGATACAAGAAAGAACACGATGGCAGGCGTTTCAAAATTCAAATCAATCCTTCCGAACACTTCATATCAATCCAACGAAAATACAACTTTTCTTGGTATTATTGCTCCATTTTTCTTGTGTGTGGATGCGAGTGTGGAGTTCTCCCCATATATGTGAAAAGTGCAATGGTATGTTCGTTTTTAGAAAAGATAAAAAAAAAAATCGTGATCTTTTCAATATTGTCTATAACGGTATTAGTATTTTGTTTGGGTGACACTTTTAAAGGCTGTTCTGAAAGCAGAAATAATAGTTGGGCGGATTTGTGAAAAGCCTGAAAAATAATTTAAAATATTTGAAATTGACTAAAAAAATAAAGAATGGCAATACCCCAATGGACCCCTTCAAAACGAAGTAGTTCGATTTATTCTTCAACAAGATGTCAAATAAAGATGAGAAGAAAAAGCAATATGGTTGTTAGGTTTATCTTGCTTCGGGCAAGTTGGTCTGAACTTGCGAATTGTTAATGAATTTTGTATCAAATTAGGTGCGATTCCCATCGTATAAAATTCATGCACTTGCACCTTGAAATTATTCAGTAAAGCATGCTTATGTTTGGCATATTTACAAGAAACCCTAAATTATAAAGGAATGACTCGTGTGATGCGTGGTCAACACCGCCTTTCACTCAAATCTATTCTGCTTGGACAATGTCAAATGACTTAACAACCTGTATGCTTTCTCATTTTTCTTTTCGTAAATATGTCAAGATCTTCACATTATTTTGAAAACATGGGATTGACTTTCGCAATTTTCAATACCACTTCTTTTTCGAAGTTTTTTTTCTCAAAAAGTTAAAGAGTATTCAAAACTTTTTGAATCTTAATCTTGATTTTTAAAGATTTTCATAAAACTGATTCGTGTTTTTTGAATTCTTTAAAGTTAGGCATACAGTTGCAGAGAAACAACTAAATATGAAGAGCGTATGTCCCATAAACAATATAAATATGAAGAGCGTATGTCCCATAAACAATATATTTGTAATGTATTTATTTAGGATAAGCAGTCATAAGCTACCCTTTCGTGGACAGTATCATGGCTAGGGGATGCTATAATTGAGGGGATGTTAGGGTTACTTAAAAATTATATGGGAGGCCCACATCAGACCTCTCTCTCTCTCTCTCTCTCTCTCTATATATATATATATATATATATATATATATATATATGTTATGGTTACTTAAAAATTATACGGGAGGCCCACATCAGACCTCTCTCTCTCTTTCTATATATATAGCTGGTGAGGTAGCATTCTGCATCCCCACTTGATTAGATGTAACCAAATTTCGCAAGTATTGAGTTTCAACAAAAAATGCAACTCTTGACTCCAAGTCTTACAAAAACTAACGGAGTCAATGGAATCTCCAACACGGCGTGGTATGGCTTGGGCAAGATCCATGATCCATCCGAGTCAAGGCCAAGGAAGACGCAGCTTCCTCAACCCTACCTTCAAGTTCCATGGTCCATATGTTTTGTTGCATTCACGTCAACAACACTGTCAGACTTTTATTTCATTTTTGTTTTTTAAAACTTTTTGAGGGGTATTTGGCCATTACACACTCCTGCACTGTACATAATACATATAACTATGTGTTCATGTAATTGTGTATAGTAATTTTAGTAAGCGTGTATCAGTAGATCCTCAATGAGTCCGACACTTCCCTCTCCCCCCACTCACTCTCTGTTTAGAAGAGAATGGGTCCCACAAAACAAGGCTCTGATATCTCCTGAGGTCTTGGATCCATGGAGTTGGCCGACTCCTCGCCCTGATGTCTCTTCAGATCTGGGAACCGTGGAGAAACAACGAGTCACATATATGGTCAACTCATGCATTCTGGAACATTGTATTACCACAAAACCTGTCGTTTTCTTTATAAGAAAACATGTTCATTCTCTTAACACACACACATATATATATATATATATACTTCGTTAAACTATGTTCAGCTAAAATATATTCCAGGTTATGAATGTTTTGCAGCTAGTATACTTAGACGATTTAGCTCAGAGTAGCAACCGTCTTAATTTCATCCAATTCCTCTAGTGTTCTCCCGGTTTTGACTTTTGAATGCCATTTTAAAACTGAGATGATGAAGGGACCTACCCTGCTTCCATCAGCTTTCAATTTTGAGAAAAATGCATGCTGCTGAAGGCGATATCTCATTCTCTCTTTATTTCTGGACCTTCCTCTCTGCAGGGTGAACTCAATGGTCGGGTTGGCGCAGTGAAAAGACTTTCTGAAAGTTCTGGGCAAGGCTTGAGTGAGTTTATGAATGAAATTATATTGATCGCAAAGCTTCAACACAAGAACTTGGTTCGACTGTTGGGTTGCTGTGTAGAGCGCGGAGAAAAGATGCTTATCTATGAATTCATGCCCAATGGCAGTCTTGATGCGTTCTTTAATGGTGATGATCTGCTCTTCTCGTTGTCCTTTTAGACTCACAGCTTTTTAGCTAAAAATCTCTTGTAGGGTAACCTCTGTCGCCTTTGGGTTTTTCAAAACTTTTGAATCCTTTTGGACTAGATTTCCTTGTGAACTATATTAAAGAAAAGGAGAAACGCAGACGAAGTGGAAGGAAGGCTTTTATCTTCCTTCTGTGGCAAATCTACATCTTTGAATTAGATTGAGACTTGCCCTTAGCCTAATCGATTTGGAGAAAGAAAGGTATTTTATTTTGTCGACATTTTTCGACTTTAAGGGCCCCTTGGTTGATCTTTCCGTTTTGGTTTTACCACATCGGATATTGAGGGCCTTGTATATTGCTTTTACAGTCTATTGATTCTCCTTCGCCTGTGGATATGCGCATGCAATTTAACCGCATATATCTGGCCCTTATAAGGCCCTAATAAGAACTGATGTCCGCAGCAAACTAAGCAATATCTCTGTTAAACAGAAAAATAATTACAGAGAAATGGTTAACCTACCAGCACTAGAATTTTCGGTTTAAAAAAAAAAACACTTATTTAACGCCAAAAACAAAAAAAAACGTCAAAAAACAAAAAACACGTATAATACCCGTATTATATGTTTTTCTCTCGTTTTTTGCCGTTATTTTCCCCCTTTTTGCTGTTTTTTATTAATTATTATTTTTTATAATTTTTAAGATGTATTAAATGTTTAATTTTAAAAAAAAATTGCCGAACTTTTCCCGTTTTATTCCCGAGATATAAAACTTTGCCATATTATACCCGTTTTAAAACCCGTATAAGTTTTTTGTGACAATGGTTCTAATTAACCCATCAAATTGGCTTATGTGAATCCTTATTTGGTTTCTACTAGAAACCAAATAAGGATTCACATAAGCCAATTTGATGGGTCAACTAGAACAGAATGTTTTGAATGGTCTGGTCATCGGATTTAATCTGGACTCTTTATGCTTATTTGTTACATGTTTAGAGAGAGGGGGAAAGAGACTTAATTTTTTTTTTTTTTTTGTAGACCCACAGAAGTGTAAATCGTTGGACTGGGAGAAGAGATTCAATATAATTATGGGAAGTGCAAAGGGGATTATGTATCTTCATCAAGATTCCCGGCTCAACATCATTCATCGGGATCATAAAGCAGGTAATGTTTTATTGGACGAACAGATGACAGCAAAGATTTCTGATTTCGGAATGGCCAGAATCTTTAGAGGAGACGGCGACCCAAAAGCCACCCGACGCATTGTTGGAACTCAGTACGTACTACATTGATGCAAATTTAATGAAATATGCAATTTTCTTCTTATGGCCTGTCAGAATTCTATGACATGCCAGTAGACTATCTAGTTTAACCTGGGCAAACTTAACTATTCATTGGCATCTATCGAGAATATTAACTTCCTTGGAAGTCTTGCTTTTTTTGTTCAATTGTTACTCGAGTCCAATTGCTTGCTCTCCCTTAAAGTATTTTCCATTCTTTTGTTTGGTAAACACGTTAATATTTCAATACTGAGCATATAGAAGGTTAATGAATATTTTCTAGTCAAGTTTCAGAACGGAAGGATTAAGAATGGCTCAGGACTAGGTTGTTGTGCATGGTTAGCTCTGAAGAGAACCAATCTGACCAGTTAGTATGAAACTAGTTCATACGAAGTATTGTCAATTTAGGTCCGTTTGGAGAGCTTTTCCAAGAATGAGGTTATAATAACATGCGCCTGATGCACATCTCCTTGACTCCCTGGACGTCCTGAAGGTCATAGAAATTTAGGTTAAAATTCCACTGCAATATGAGCACCTTTCAAACTGAAAAATTTAAGCATTATTATATTCACCTGCGTTTCTAGCATATGAGTTCTGTTGCTAAGATTTCACATACAGAACGAGTGTCTGTCTCACTCAATTGTCTTGCACTTACAGAAAAAAGCGCCTCGGCCCTTCACATTCTTCGCATGGCAGATGCCAAGTGGAAATAATATACGTCACAAAAAGGACAAGTGCTATTACTGAAATTAGATGCACCCACCTCGCTAGAAATGGTGGAAAAACTAGGAATTTGCCTTCCATTTTAATAACTAATCAAGGAATTTTCCGCTATAATGAGACAGCTAGATATTAACTATTAATGCAGAAAAAAACTGTAAGGATGCGGATATATCATCAGAATGCAGGGATGAACAACATTGTGGAATTATGGTTAGGAAACCAGTTATCAACTGATCAGCATATGTGCTTTTCTAATTTTTGCTTCTAAAATTAGCTTCCAAATGCAGGTCCTAAGGCCCTCATTGATAAAATTTAATTTCAATGAAGACTTAAAGATCACGGGAGATTACTCAGAGAGAAAAATCTTTGTATTCTGCGTATTATGTCATTTCCAGTTGCAATGATTTGCATTTGGCTTTAGCGATCTCCTCTATGCATTCAAGGTTATGAGCAAACTCTTTTGCTTACTTTGGCAGTGGCTACATGGCTCCTGAGTATGCCATAGATGGGCAATTTTCCATCAAATCTGATGTCTACAGCTTTGGTGTACTGCTCTTAGAAATTGCCAGTGGTCAGACATACGGTGGATTTCACTTTTCTAAAATGGGTTATAGCCTGATTGGATACGTAAGCCTCTCTCTCTCTCTCTCTCTCTCTGTGTCTCTGTTTTTGTGTGTATCATGGTATAGCTAATGGAAATTCGATTGTAGGCCTGGACTCTATGGCACAAGGGGAGTATGTCAGAGTTCATAGATCCACTGCTGGGAGAATCCGCCCCAACAAATCAAATTTTAAGATGTTTCCACATTGGCTTACTTACTATGCGTTCAGGAGGATCCTGCAAACAGACCCACTATGTCAACCATTATAAAGATGATTGAAAGTGATTCGCCTATGCTTCCAGCTCCCCAGCAACGCCCTCTGGCTTTCAGCAGAACCGTCAGCACTTCTAGCAATTTACAGACCACCAGCACAAATGATTCCTCTAAATGTGGCAGTACAAGTTCTCAAAGTTTGTTGATATCAAATCCCTCCTTTAGATGATGATGGCATATTATTTATTTGCACGAACAGATCCAGAGATCAACTAAATGACGTTGCAAATATGCTCTCCTTACTTCCGTATGTATTTGATCAATTGATAAGACTTGTATTGAAGCCACCTGTCTATTTCACGGGCTCAACCATATCGAACAGCAGACGATAGGGGTGCTATATCAAACATTGTAATAAAATAATGTTATCTGAAAGATAACAGCTTCTGCGTTGCATTTGTCTTCACTAAGTGTTTATCTCCGTCTCACAACAAAGGGCAAGGTTTCTTGTGTGTAATGATTTTACCGAAGTTTTATTTTCTGATCTGGCTCTGTTTCGCCGACAAAATTGAGATGCAAAAATAAGATGGCTGGAGGAGGAAAGGGAGGCGTTGGGAGCTTCGGTGGGTAGGAAAGGGAGGATGAATTTCATATTTCTGTTGTATCGGTCAAATCAGTCTGTTTCCTCTGTTACTTTGATAAAAGGTTTTGTAGCCGATACATGTCAGTCGATGGTGCATTGGGTGTTATGCTCTTCCATCACAGATGCGTAGAAGGAGTGGAAACTCACGACATGCTTCTCCCTATGCTGCAATGTCTGTTTCTAAACAAAAGTCTTGACCACCTGCAGTCCCCTTTTGTGTAAATTAATTTTTTTATAAGTGTTTTCTCAAGGATCATAATATAGTTAGTTGGGCTATGGCATGGGGCTGGGGGCATTGTAACACCAAGTTGATGCTTCGTTGATTCCATACCAAGCTTCACGTGAAGTGACACATTGTCGATTACATGACTTTGTATGTTAGGATTCGTGGGATTCATTTTCCTTTCTTCTTGGGGTAGCTACGCAGAGGAGCTACGAAGATTCAGCAATGAGATGGCTTCACTGGGTAACCTGAATGAGGATGAAAGGAACTATGAGCTACCTCAGTACAGCCTAAAAGCAGTGCAGGTAGCCACCAACAATTTCCCGTAGGAGAATAAGCTTGGAAAGGGAGGATTAGGCCCTGTGCACAAGGTACTTCAACAAAAGCTCTTTCTTTGTGACATTACAGTGAATTGAATCCTGTGAAGACTTGATCAATTTTATTCTCTATATGTTTTAATGTAAATATGCTGCCATGCTCCTCTACCAGCTTTTATGCAGTTATCGTGTTGTTCCCCTCGTACTCATGTGATATGCCAAAGAACATCCATGAACACAGTTGGCAATTGTTCCCTTCGCATAATCTTTTGTCGATGTTGCCTGTAATCAACAATTTTCCAGCAATCAATGCCTTTGTATAATTGTATTCCCTTTCCCATGGGTGCATCTATGACTATTTTATGTATAATGGGTTCTTCATTCCTCTCAGGGTGAACAACTCAGTGGTCGGATTGTTGCAGTGCAAAGGCTTTCTGAACGTTTTGGGCAAGGCTTGAAGGAATTTATGAGTGGAGTTATATTGATTCAAAAGCTTCGTCATAAGAACTTGGTTCATTTGTGGGTTGCTGTGTAAAGCGGAGAGAGAAGATTCTTATCTATGAATTCATGCCTAATGTCAGCCTTGATGCATTTTTATATGGTGATGAACCTCTCTTCTCATTATTCTCTTCATACTTGCAGATTTTCATCTAAGAAACTGTTTCTGATCATAGTGATGCTTGGAAATATTATGTCTATGTATATGAGCAGAGAGAGAGAGAGAGAGAGAGAGAGAGAGGTGGGAGTGGGTGAAGATGCGAGGAGGGGAGAGGGAAGTGGAGAAATGAAATCGGGAATATCTACCCTACAGATTCTTGTCCTTTATATATGAAGCAGCTTAGCAGAAATGAATATTCAAAATTGCTATTTGCACCTACTCTAAAATCTATCCCTTGTTTATTCCAACTAAAGAGCAACATTTTATTACCGTCGGTTCTTAGTACAGGGTGGGTGCCAGGCCGGGCAGCCGGCGGAGGCCCGGGCCCGATTGGCAGGCCCAGGTCGGCCCAACGGGGCCCTACTCAGGCTCAGTAGTATTAAAAAAATATTTTTATTTTTTTAATTTAATAATAAATAATTGATTTTTTTTAAATATAATTTATATTAAACAATTTTTTTTTATTAGTAACCGGGCCAGCCCAAAACTCGCGCCGGGCCGGTCGGCCAGATGCCCACCCCTACTTCAGTGCAATTTGCACTTTTTATCTTAGTTAGAATTCTATCACATCCACTGGACAATCTAGGTAGAACCTTAGCATCCTCCAAACTCTTCCTTCTGTTCAATTGATACTCTAGTGCAATCCCTTGTTTTCAATTGACTTATTTTCTGTCTTCAAGCATGATAAAACTGGTGATCATTTTGAATCATATCGAAGTTTACCGATTATTTTTCTAGTCACGCCTCAGATAGGGAGAATTAATCAATAAGTAATGACGAGGTTGTTTTGGCAGCTTTGTGAGAGAACTGACATGACTTTTTGGTATGATTTTTTTTCATATGAAATTTTGACAATTTATGTTCATTGAGAGAGTCTTTTCAATAATGAGGTTACAAGTATAACAACGTGCACATCTACTATGGGCAACCTGAAGATTTCATGGAAATTCAAGATAAAATCCAACTCAAATGTGAGGACCTCTGAAGCTGCGAAAATTAAGTGTTATTAAGTTCACCTAAATTTGGGGAATCTGAGTTCTGAAGAAAGAGTCAGTTCACACCTACTTGTCTTGTACCTATAAGAAAAGAGGCCATCATAAGTTTAGATTCTTTGCCTGACAATAACATGGTCCGGTCCTGTCCTGTCTGACAAGAAAGCTATCACGCTAGAAATAGAGGACCATTCCTTGTTTAAACTAGGAAGGTTTCCTTTCATGTGAATAACTTATCTAGGAATCTTCCACTGTACTTGGACTAAATATGAATCGTTGAAGTAACAAAAATTGTAAAGATGGAATTCGATGCTCAGAAGAATAAAAGGAATGAACAATCACCATGGGATTATAATTTCCTTGAGAAAAAACTTCTATGCTCCAAGTAATCAGTACATGATCCTGCCTTTTGTTGCTAAAAATAGCTTCCAAGCGCCTGGTTGTAAAGCCCTTAGTGATAAAATTTAATTTCGAGGACCTAAAGATCACAGAGAGATTACTTTGGAAAAGAACATCTTTACGTTCTCCCCGTAATCTTATTGTCCTTTTGCATGGATCTGCATTTGTTTTTTATAATTTTATCCATGCTAATCATCTACCTGAACATCGAACTTTTCTTTTTACTTTGACAGTGGCTACATGGCTCCAGAGTTTGCCATAGATGGGCAATTTTCCACCAAATTTGATGCCTACAGGTTTGGATTAATGGCTTGTAGCCTGATTGGAATGTAAGTCTCTTTCTCTCTCTCTCTCTCTTATGCCCATGGTAGCTAATAGAAATTGATTGGTAATCTGAATTCATTTCTGAACATGGACTCTATAGGGAACATGGAGAATGTAAGATCTCATGGATTGTGGCTTGCAAAAGTCTCTTGTATGTTAAGATCATTTTTAATGTTTCATACATCATGTTTATGAATGTTAGATTATTTTAAGATTGTGGTTTGCACAAATTTCTTGTATGTTAGATCAGATATGACTTTTATCATTTTTGTTAGATATAAATTTTTGGTGGTGTTATTGTTATTGATGAATATTTTTTAGGTGTGGTCTATCTCGATAATTCACTACAATTTTATAGTTGCTTAGGACAGATCGTGCTATGTCAATTGCGCAGACACTCTTTGTATGCTCACGTTAGGACAGGTCGAGGCATACGCTAATTACCAACATTATTTCTATTTGAGTTTACATATGGCTATGGTTTCATGCGTGTATGTGTGTAAGAGAAGACTAAAATGAGGTAAATGCATGTTTATATGGTTTTTCATCTTTATAATTTTAGTTTTTTTTTCAAATTTTTATTATCATAGATGTATATATTATAATTCCTTGTCCGTGAAGCCTACGCTTTAACTAACACCTCTCTTCACTTTTTTGCTTTTTGCAACGTTGGTTAACAACAAAAATGGTTGCTTACCTTTCTTTTTAACATTTTATTTTACAAATTAATATATATATATATATATATATATATATATATATATAAGTTTAGTTGCTTAGGACAGATCGGGCCAGTACCGAACTTGGTGCCCAAGCGTAGCAGCTGACTCTATTAAATGTTTGCCAAATGAACAATTGGAGAGAGCTGCCGACTGCATCATATCAGAAGTTCCCGGTGATGTTCGTACCTTTTCATTTCTTTTTTCTCGTTGATTTTCTCCCACTCTCCTCTCACTATGGAGACTGAAGACAACTGCAAAGTCTGGGCACCAAGTTAGGGTACCAGCCTCATCGGGCCCAGGCCCGAAAAAATCAAACCGGGCTCGCTGTACTCTTCATTACTTCAGTAAGTGTTTGCCTTAGTCTTTTAAGGGACAAGGTTTGTTTGGTGTATGTATACTCACTCGGCCAGAAATATTAAATTCCTGATCTTGCAGAGAGTTGAAATACAATAGTAAGATGAGTGGAGGAACAAGGGTTGGCACCGGGAGCTGTTTATTGGTATTAAGAATAGGTGGTACCAGGGGTGGAGGGAGGGGGGGCCGCCTAAGCCATGGCCCATCCCAAACTAGTTCGAAAAAGAAAGTTTACATTAGAAAAATAAAATTTTTTTAGTTGTTCAATGTATTTTTTTTATTTAGGTTCAGTTTGGCCCTACCCAAATTTGAGGTTGCATTATTTGGCTCGTCCTTAAACGAAATGCTGGCTCCGCCCCTAGGTGATACTGCTGAGTTCGAAATCTAATTATAGATTTACAGCCTGATTTGTCGTAAATCTGAAATTTTATATTAGTGAGTTCCGATTTTTTTTTTGAGATAGATTTGTTGAAAACTTGAATGATGTTTGTTCAAAGCTCTTGACGGTTCTCAAGAGAACATCGAAACTTGACTCTACTTCTGTGCTTTCACTTGTGTAATTTTCTGTGTGTATTTCTCGTCGATTTTTCCGTCCAACTCTCTCGAATGTGCCTCCGTCAGCTCTCTCTCTCTCATTGTCAAACCGTTCACACACTCAACCACGCACTTTAACTATAGTCTTCCAGATGGCGTCAAGAATCCTTGCCTTGACTTGACTTGTGTGGTGCCTTAGCTAAGCGGCCTTTTCTTGTTTCTTCCCATTGTCAGCAATTCAGATTTCTTGTCCTGCGTTTCTGGGTGAGCTACAAGTCGGACTATAATGCTGGAAGAAGAAATTATTGGCCGTCGAAATAAAAGTTCAATGAAATCAAATAAATGGGGTAACTGAAATCTAGAACAACAGTTCTATCTAAAAAAAAAACAACGTCTTTGCCAACTATAACAAAGGCCAGTGTTGCTTACCTTTTCCTTTTCTAAAATTTGTTGTCTGGTTAAAAAGCAACTCACCTCGAGTCATTGGTTGACTGGGAGAGAGACTTTAATCGCCAGACTGGTCGTCCGATGACAAATATCTATTCAATACGACAATAACGCCCTCATCGGCATAAAAATGCTCTCCCAAAGCCCAGTTGGACATTTTCTCCTTTTCTCCTCTCTTCTCTTTTCTGCAGAGTTCCAAGAGCAAACCTCAACACAACCGCTGTGCCGGAAATTCCTCTCCCTGCACACAGGTTGCGAAAATCTCTCTCTCTCTCTCTCTCTCTCTCTCTCTCTCTCTCTCTCTCTCTCTCTCTCTCTCTCTCTTTGTGGACTGTCAGTGAGCGGTCGCCAATGTGCCGGAATCTGTTAGTTCTTTAACAAATCTCTTTTTTGATCTCCTCAACTCAAAAAGTGCTAATTTTCCTTCTAAATCGGATGCCTCATGCTGATATTGCTCTTGACAAGGTAATTTCGTTGTTCTATGCAATCCAATTACTCATCCAACAGGCAAGGCTTATACATTGCCTTCTTTTTGTTCTTTTCATGAACTCCTTAACTCTGTATAGATGATGATGTTCTTCTGTTACAAAATCTTTAGCACCTGTTGGAGGTGCTCATATAAACTGATTGAAGCTAAAATATTCTTTTTTTTTTTTGTGACTTCTAACCTTTAGCTCATTACTCATTTTTCTTGCAAATTTTGAGTAATAGTAATCTACCTTTTCCTACAGAGTGATGCCTGTTTAGTTTTTCGTCGGGCATCTTTGATTCACTTCATGTTCATGTCAAGCAAGCACTTTTCCTTGTGATCTATGTATATCTTTGTTAGCCATTATGTTGTTAGAACCCTGCCAAGAAGTAGATTTCCGATAAAAATCTGCTGGGAATAAGGCTCACCATCTGTTATTAATAGAAAGAAGTAGATTTACTCTCGTGCGACATAAAAGGCAAAAACTGGGATCGAATTAATGCTGGAGATCATAAATGCTTGTAGCTATAGCTTGTCACTCATGTGTTCTTTAATTATGTTTCTTCTCTATTTAACGCAATGTTATAAAAGGCGTAGCGTATCGCGTATCGGTCGGGCTGACCTATACGCTGTATCGTAACGTATCGTAAACGTAGCGTAGCGTATCGTAAAATTAATTTTTTAATTTTAAAAAATATTTAAAAATCAGAAAAAATAGAGAAAAATTATTAAAAATCAGAAAGAAAACAAAAACTCAGAAATCAAGAAAAATGTANGTTTTAACCCGTATCGTACGATACGGGGGTGTATCGTCCGTATCGTACGATACGGCCCCCGTATCGCCCGTATCGTGCGATACGTGTACGATACGGACGCGTATCGTTTTTAAACAGTGTATCGTATAGGTTTTCTTGACCTATACGATACGTATCGTACGATACGCGTCCGTATCGTACGATACGGATAACACTGATTTAACGTAGCTTTGCTTGCATATGTTATACACCGCGCAGCAGGGGAGAGAGAGAGAGAGAGAGAGAGAGAGGTCAGCAAATCTTTTTCTTTCTTTTTTTTTAATCTCTATGGCCTCGCGCAATGTTGCGGCGATGTCCTCTCTGCTGCAGCTGGACCTGCATCTGCAATGCCCGCCTGCCCAAATAACAGGTCCGCCATGGTATGGTTTGGGTACTTCTCTGATACACGATTCTTCGGGAGCAATGGTAATACTGAGAAGATTGATAAGATTGAGAATGACAACTCACTAGCCGAAGGTGGTTGTCTCTTTCCTAGAGCTGCATAATCGGGTATGACACCAAGCCTCACTTTCTGATCTCACAGGCACCGCCACCGGTGCCGTCATTGTCATTAGCATTCGCCGCGGCTGTTGTTGTAAAACCCCCACTAGGTCAAGTGGCGAACTTCCTGTTTCATTCCCCTACCTTCTATTCGCTTTGCATAGTTGGCCGACTGTCACAAGATGAGGCATGGGAGCTGCAGAATTTGGGACAGAGCTCACCTCTGTCGTTTCCTCTCTGCTTTGCCCTGCTTATCGATTTTGAATCTGCCTTGTTTCTTTTTGTTGCCGCATCCGTTGCCCGGATCATAGAGCGACAATGAACCCCGGAAGCCCCGGGCGCCCCCGTTCGCAGAACCAGCTTTCACAGATAGTAGCCTTTTTAGGATGCATACACCTACAGGGTATCGCTCTTTGAGTGGCAAACGGTGACAAGTTGAAATTGAACTCTGCCGGAGGTTGCTGGCTTGGTTAAATATTTAAAACTTATGTAATTAAATATATCATAAACTATGGCTGAAAACACCACAGTTGCACCTTTCCTCGGATATCGTGTTTTAGTGATGCAAATGGTGGAACCTATTGTGGGAAATTTGCTTTATGGCTTGTATACTTCTAACTTTTCCTATCATTTTCCCACTTCCAGACACGCACTTGAGAAACTGAAAAAGATCTATTGAACTTTCATATATATCATAGCAGAAAGTAGAAGTGGTAACTTGAGGAGAACCGTGATTATGACTTGCTCCACCGTGGGGATATAGCTACTTCTAGCAATATGCATTACTGTGTCGGTTTTCTGCGTTTAAAGAGGGAAGATCTTAAAGGTGAGTTCCACATTTTCATGGCGGCTTTACATCACTTCTAAGGTTACCATACGTGAGCTTCAATTTTCTTTCCTCTTGCGGCAGAGGAGCTCAGAAAATACATCAGTACTGATATGGCTTCACTGGGAAACCTCATTGAGGATGAAAGAATTCATGAGCTACCTCAATACAGCCTAAAGGCAGTGCAAGCGGCCACCAACAATTTGTCGGAGGAAAATATGCTCGGAAGAGGAGGATTTGGCCTTGTGTACAAGGTACTTCAATAAAAACTCTTTCACTATGACATCTAAGAGTTAATTGAATCCTGTACAGACTTTTGCTGATATAGAATCTACCCTGATATAGAATCTACCATCCCCTTACTTTTTTTCATCTACACGGCACCATTGTCTTCCCCTTGACCCTCCTACTCCTGGGATATGGTACAATTCGTCCTTGAGGTAGTGTTTGATGGCAAGGAAACCTGGAATTGGAAATATATTTCTGGAAATATATTTCCTGGAATAAAGGAATGAGAAAAATCTTTCTGATTCTCATTTTGGTGTGTGTGATGACTGAGAAATATATTTTCAGAAATATATTTCTATGTTTGATGATACAAAAATATATTTCCAAAAATATATTTCTGTGTTTGATAATAAGGAAACATATTTCCATATTTACATAATCTTTATATAGTTTCTTAAACACATGATGAATACAGAAATCAAGCACGCTAATGTTGTCAAATTTGAAAGCAATAATTTGTCCTTTCATTTTCATATCTTGAATCTAGAATGCAGTTTTCAAAACATACACCAGCAAACTATCAGCAAACTATCAAGGAAGTAACACATATTACATGTCAACGAAGCAGGAGTGGAACATGAATTATTGAGAAACTACAAAAACTCTCAAATGAGAAAGATTTCATAAATTGCTGCAAACTATCACTTGTTACTACATCAGACAGATAATTAATTATGCAGCAACCTACAGCAACTATATATGCCAAGAAACTAGACTCACCATTTTCAATGCATACACGGTCTGCTTCCACAGGTCCTTCATACACTAGTGTTCTATCTAAGACCTCCATCTGCCAAGGCTGAAATTGGTTTCTGCAACTTCCAATAAACAGCAGATCTTTTGTCAGGTGTCTACAGCTAGAATCTACTGTAGGGTACCAATATCTGATTAATTCCAGAGTGAGATCTGATGGAATGAAAACTGAAGGAAGAACAACTGAGAGACCTCCTTCTACTACCAAATATAAGCATCCCAGAAAACAGCAACCAATAACTTGACCATTGAATGACAGATCTTTCTCCAGGTTGACTGAGGCTGCTGACCAGAAATTCATCCCACAGGGAGAGTCATCACACATGGTTAAAGCAACTTGTAGGCTTGCATGTGTTACACTGTAAGACTTCTCAGAATTTTTTATAAGTCGAGTAATTCCAAAAGGAGTTAGAGACATAACATCACTCACATCAGCCCGATAAGCAGGAAGATGTACTCTACGAGTAGCTGATTGCTCACAGGAGGAATGGCCGTTATACTGCAAATTCGTCAAATTGTCATCAAAATATGAACCAAATTTGTTGCTCATTATTTGAGTTTGTCTTTTTTGTCTCTTACTTGGCCTTGCATCTTCTTGAAAATATGTAAATGATGNACAATGACGACGGTTGTCATTGTATTAGAACAATTTATTGGCACTTTGCACAAAAGCATCTTGGAGATAGAAATTTGAACAAGAAAAACAAGGAGATAATGGACCGATTATCCTAAAGCCACTACAATCTAAAACCAAAGAGAAACTACGTACGAAGCCAACAACATATCGATCTTCCCCCTCCCTTATCTACGAAGCCGATGAAACGGTTCAACGCCAAACTCCAATGACATGGTTATTTGCGCACTTGCGTGCCACGCAAAACCACACACTTGCACACCATAGGACCGCTGAATGATCGCAACCCGAAAAAACCCAAACAAACAAACGGAACGACGAAACTAACAAGCAAATTCTCTAAATCAAGCCTGCTAGACGCTTACGCTGGTAAGGAGATGCCCAAATCAAGCCGAGCCGCTCGTGAGAATGCTGTGCAGGAGGAAGAACGCTATGCTGGCGACGGAAGGCGTCTGAGGTAGCAGCACGGAGAGAAGGGGAAAGGCGTGATGAAGGCAGGTTGGGTGAAAAAAAAGACGCGAGGGTTTCTAGTGAGAGGGTTTTGAGGGAGACTCCTTTCAGCAGACTGAGAAAGACGCGAGGAGGAAAACAGAGAGTGGTAGTGGTGTTGAGGCTGCGATGTGCGTCTTGTCTTTCTGTGGTTTTCTGCAACTCTATCATTTTTGTCTTTTCTTACCATTTATGTTTTGTTGGTCTTCATGCTTTGCGTGTGCAACTGTTTGTTTTCTTTCTTCCAACGTCCACTACGTACGTGATTTGATTTAGCTTGTCACTAAGTGTGCTTTGATTTTTTTTTTACTCCATTTAGCATATTTTTGCTCACATATGTTATTCATCAGTTTCTCCAACTACCATATGTTGAAGTTTGTTTTGGACCTATCGAGGATTTGGGTGTATCGAACAAAGGCAACATTTTATCATGTTCATCAAAGAACATACCCGCTTATTCAATATGCAGGTGCTAAATTGTTTCATTTTAGAATTTTAATGGCAGTTTGACATGTCAATAATATTTAAAAACGGCAAAAGAAAGAGAGAGAGAGCCGATAAAATGAGAATATATAACAAAATTTAGGGACAGGATGTCCCCCAGATACAAAAACAATCCACAAAAACAAACCGCAAAACAGAAGAAAAAAAGAAATATACTAATATAATGTTCAGAAAAGGAGAGTCAGGGTGAGAGAGGAGAGGACACACGGAGTGGCACTATCACCCAGCCACAGACGAGCATCGGCGCTTCAATCGGATGGCAAACTGAACATCTCCTTGCACACGACGAGCCATCGAATCTGACGAAGAGAATGTGCTCCTAAAGACCCTGTTGTTGCGCTCTTCTCAAATGCGCCACAAAGCTGAAATGAGCCACGGCCTCCAGACATGACCCCAAGAAGCAGCTAGACGAAGGAAAAGACAAAAGAGAATATCAGATGTGCTCTTTACGACCATATTCCCTTTTTTATATGTTGATTTGGACTTTGATTCAAATATGAACGGAAAAAAGTCATATTTGCACCTAAAATCTGATTTCATAATCTAAAATCAATATTTGAGTTCACACCGAACGTGACTGACGTTCAAGGTGGAAGGGCATTAGATTATGATTTATGATTATTTAAAATTAAATTTGATTGGACATTTATATATATTAAAATCTGAATTCAAATGTTATTTTTTTTTAATTCAAATCCGATTTGACTTTTTTATATGATATTCAAACCCTTTTCATGTCCTATTCCTTCGGAATGGTTTGGTGGGATGTTGACAGAGAGAGAGAGAGATAGGAATATCTTGACCAAGTGGGAAGAGCATGTTTCTTCCTGGACGGGCGACGGGCGTTTTCGTTGTTCAATTGGCTGCTTCTCCTGTTGTTAATCCAGCACTGTCCTCGTGCCTCTACCCGCATCAGCAGAAGACGGGTGAATGCAGATCCTGACGAAGTGAGGAGTGTCTATTGAAAAGTGGGCAGCACCACGCTGTAATTGAAATCTCTGCAGCGAAGAGATGAAAAGAGCTGCTCCGACGGCGGTCGTCATCGCTTCGTTCTTTTCTCTCCTTAAGCATCGATGATCAAGCTCGCCAATGGTAACGACGCCGCGGTCATTAATCGCTCGCCTTGCATATCTTTCTCTTCTTCTTGCCCTGCTGCAATCTCCTCCATTGGTGCATGCGAGCGTTGAAGACGTTCTGAGAGAGAACCGCGACATCGACAAAATCTGCTCCACAAGTGCAGATAGGTTGTCCTCCACCTACGGACAGAACTTGGAGCAGCTATTCCGCTCCCTCGTCGACTCCATTTCCTCCACTGGTTTCTACAATACCTCCATCGGCGAAAGCCCCTACACGGCCTACGGCCTCGCGCAATGCCGCGGCGACGTCCCTGCCGATATATGCCGGAACTGCACCGCCGTCGCCTTCGAGAGGGTCAAGGTCTTGTGCCCAAATAACACGTCCGCCATGATATGGCTCGAACCCTGCTTCATTCGCTTCAGCAATACGCGGTTCTTCGGGGTCCTTGATAGGAGGAAGGGGATCCTTTGGAGAGACCCCAATTCCACGATCTCTGGCGACTTTGATGCCAAAGCATTGATGTACCCATTGGTGAAGGAGGCCGCCAATAGCCCGAAGATGTTTGCTACCAAGATAGAGCAGCAGGTTGGCTATACCAGTTATGGCATGTCGTATTGCCCCAGAGACATCACACCGGCCGATTGCAAGGTGTGCTTCGACGATGCTACCAAACAGGTTGAGGCAAATGGCTCACTTGGCCAAGTGTGGCGGTTACTTTCCCCGAACTGCGTCATCGTCTACTTCACCTGGCCTTTCTTTCTATCCTCACCGGCTCCTTCATTGCCACCAGCCCCATCAGGTGAGCTGTTCTGTTTTCTTCGCCTACTCTCCAATCTTTTTCTACCGTTGGAAACTCATAGTTGGGGCATTGCAGCAAAATAGAGCAGGGGAGCTGCTGCATTAGGGACAAGCTTATCTTTCGCGTCCTTTGCATTTTTGCTGCAATCTGTTCAGGTCATAGATAGATAGTGATCTTCTGGGGACATTTCAAGTTAACAACAATAATAATTCCTCAGAAACTACATTTATTTAGAAATTTTCGTATCCTTGTCGCATTTTTGTTATCGTTAATCCGGTAACAACATCAGTTTCGTATCTTATAATTCCTGTGTTACTTAAATTGCCATGCTTTTCTTATAATTCCTTGAAAGTTACATTTATTTATAAAATTTGCTGTCCTTTCTCCATTTTATGTCATTAGTGTGATATCAACATTAATTTAGTGTCTTATAATTGCTCTGCATTTTAGTGTTTTGGTAGTTTAAATTGGCACATTTTGCTGAGTTTTGCCCAAGAAAAATTAAACGAGGCTCTGATTTTGCCCAGAAACAGTATTTAATATTTATTTAGTGTAAATGCTCCTAAGCCGTGCTTCCGATGTTTGATACCATGCAGACATCCAGTATCTGATACTCAACGATGGAGGATAAATGCGTACCTTCCCTTGGCCATCTCATGTTTAAGGCTGAAACTTTTGACCTAGCGATGGAGATGCAGGTCGAATCTGTTATGCGCATTTTGCCCATTTGGTCGTGCTATATCAAACCCCCCTGAAACTGACCTTTATCTGGTCGCGCATACTGAATCAACCTTTTCCATCTCCACCTTCCACGCAATCAAGTTCACTCTGTTGATCACTGTTCCACAAATTTTATCTAACATGCCTGTGCTTTTAGATTATTACTTCAGCTATTCTGTCCTCTTTAATGGAGTTTGGACCTGATGGTGCGCCTGTGATTTTATTCTTCCTCTAAAACATAGGAATTCTCTTTCGCATTTGATGTAGAAGGTGTGCTGTCAAATGGGCTCAAGCTAAACTTAGGGACAAGTTCTCATATCAAAACTTGTATACAAAGAAAATTTTCGTTTGCTTGTATGCATGTGAAAATCTAAATATGTAGAAAAATGAGGAAATTGAAGAACAGGACAAAGCGAATAAACTCTTATGAAGAGTTTCACGATTTTCAGAGATTCAAAATTATAGATTTTCAGAAATCTTTATCACCATTTGGAACAAATGAAAAAAAAAGCGTTTGACTACCTCCCACTTTTCCTATTGTTTTCCTGCTTACAAGCATATATGTGGGAAAATTGATTAAGATTAATGAATGTGCATATGTCAGCAGGAAATAAAAGTGGTCATCAGAAGAGAATTGTGATTATCGTTTGCTCCGTTGTGGGGGTAATACTTTTATCAATAGGGATATTTGTGGTGCTTTTCCGTCGCAGAAAGAGGGAAGAGCTGAATGGTTAGTTCCCTAGCCAAGAGCAAATGTTTATGGTGGCTTTACATGATTTAGCATGTGACCATATATAACCTTCATTTTTTTTCCTGCTTGTGGCAGAGGAGTTAAAAAGATATGGCAGTGAGATGGCTTCCCTGGGTAACCTCACGGAGGATGAAAGAAACCATGAGCTACCTCGGTACAGTATGAAAGCCGTGCAGGCAGCAACCAACAATTTCTCGGAGGAGAATAAGCTTGGAGGAGGAGGATTTGGCCCTGTGTATAAGGTACTTCAGTAAAAGCTCTTTCATCATGACATCTAAGAGTTAATTTAATCCTGCGGTGACTTTTAACAATTTTACTATATCTCTTTGTATCTTTTGATAAACATATGCTGCCATTCCCCGGTACCATTTTTTTGGGCAGTTGCCATGTTTCTGCTTGTACCCATGTGATATGCCACAGTTCATCCATGAATGTTGTCAGCAATTGTTCCCTTTTCAGCTTTTGTCAACGTTACCTGTAATTCATAAATTTCTAGCAATGGGTCAGGAAACTGGTTGACTTACAATGCCTTTGTTTTCCCTTTCCCATGTCTGCACCTGTGGCTGTGTAACATAGACAGCTTTGTCTTTTCCTCTCAGGGTGAACTCAATGGTCGGCTTGTTGCAGTGAAAAGGCTTTCTGAACATTCAAAGCAGGGCTTGAAAGAGTTTATGAATGAAGTTGTATTGATTGCGAAGCTTCAACACAAGAACTTGGTTTGTTTATTGGGTTGCTGTATAGAGCAGGGTGAAAAGATGCTTATCTATGAGTACATGACAAATGGCAGCCTTGATGCATTTTTTTGTGGTGATTCACCTCTCTTCTCATTTTTCTTTATAGACTTACTGCTTTTCGTCCAAAAATCTGTTGTTCCTGTGAGTGCTTAAATGTGAATATGTGTTGAAGAGAGAAAGCGAGAAGGGGGTGATGGGTGGGTAGAATATGTCAAGACTATCTTATCCCAAGGAATGGTGTGTGTGTGTCTTCTGCAGGGTGGGGTTTCTTGATGGTCTGGGTGTTGGATTTTCCTTCAATCTGGATCTCTTTTTGTGTTTATTTGTTGTGTGTGAGAGAGAGAGAGAGAGAGACTAATTTGCATGTTTCATTACTGTAGACCCACAGAAGCGTGAATCATTGGATTGGGAGAAGCGATTCAGTATAATTATGGGAAGCGCAAGAGGGATTTTGTATCTTCATCAAGATTCCCGGCTCAACATCATTCATCGGGATCTTAAAACCGGCAATATTTTATTGGATGCACAGATGACAGCAAAGATCTCTGACTTCGGGATGGCTAGAATTTTTAGTGAAGAGAATGATCCAAAAGCTACCAACATAATCGTTGGGACTCGGTATGTATAAAAGATTTTCAGTGCAATATGCAATTTTCATCTTAGGGTCTGCTAATTCTATACCATGACATTAAACAATCTAGTTTCATTTAGGGAAACTTAATTGTTCAATTGCATCTATCTAGAATATTAACTTCCTTTCTTGTTCAATTGACACTCTTCTTCAATCCATTGTTTTCCCCCAATGTGTTTCGTGTCCTTGTACCATAACCAGGTGAATATTTCAATACTGAGCATATCAAAGGTTTAATGAGTCTAGTCAAGTTTCTTATAAGATGAATCAGATGCCTCCTGACTAGGTTGTTGTGGTAGCACTATGATTAAAGCAATCTGATCTCTCAATATTGAAGTAGTACAAATGAAATGTTGGCGATTTAGGTTTTTCTAGATCGAGCTTATAATAACATGCACGGGACCTTGATGGTTTCACATAAACTTAAGTTAAAACTCAAATACGAATAGTTCACAGGAAGAAAGAGTGCCAGTTGTACCTGCTTCTCTTGTAGTGACGGAGAAAGGGGCCAACACACGTTCAGATTCTTTGTATAAAGCAACATGGTCCTGTCCTGCGTGACACAAAAAAAAAAAAAAAAACAAGAGCACTATCATTGAAATTTGATGTACGTCCCACATCACTAGAAATGGTGGACAAATTAACGTGGAACCATGCCTTCGTTGAATGACTACTAAGACTAACTATTAATGTAGCAAAACATGTATAGAATGAAGTGGCTGATCAGAAGAACAAAAGGGATAAAAAATCATTACAGGATTATCTTTTCTTTAGGGGGCATTTGATGACCTTGAATTTTGATTGTAGAATTACAATTCTATAAACAATATTCCACCTCAAACTGAAATTGGAATGAAAATTCTAGTTCTAGTTTCTCTTTGTGGTTGAGTCTCGAATTTTGATTCTATAATTGAATTTGATGTGTTTGATAAAAGAAGAATTAAAATTTTAAAATTGGTAAATTACAACCATCACGACATGCACCCTAAATTGGTAACTTTTGCTGCTAGAAATAGCTTCTAGCTTTCTGTTCTAAAGCCTTCATTGATACAACTTAATTTTGAGACCCTAAAGAAGATGGAGAGATTACTAAGAGGTAAAAAGCTTCTTCTTTATATTCTGCATGTCATCTTTGTTTCCGGTTGCATTTATCTGCAATTGATTTTTCAAAATTTTCTTCATGGTAATAATCTCTTTCTGCATCATTATTTTTTAACGACTTTTCTGTTAAATTTGATAGTGGGTACATCGCTCCAGAGTATGCCATAGGTGGCCATTTTTCCGTTAAATCCGATGTCTACAGCTTTGGCGTGCTGCTCTTAGAAATTGTCAGTGGTCAGACGTATAGTGGATTTCACCTCTCTCAAATGGGTTTTACCCTCATTGGATATGTAAATCTCTCTCTCTCTCTCTCTCTCTCTATCACACACACACACACACACACACACACACACACACACACACACACAGAGTAGCTAATGGAAACCCTGAATTGTAGGCGTGGAATCTATGGTGCAAGGGGAGAGTGACAGATCTCATAGATCCCGTGCTTGGAGAATCAGCTCCGAGAAGTCAAATTATAAAATGCGTACACCTTGGCTTACTATGCATCCAGGAGGACCCTGCAAGCAGACCCACGATGTCAGAGATTATACATATGCTTGGAAGCGATTCGCAAATCCTTCCATCTCCGCAACAACCCCCTCTGTTTTTCAGTAGTACCATGAGCAATTGTAGCGATTCAATGACCAGCAAAAGGGATTACCCTATAAGTGGCAGTACAAATTCTGAAAGTTTATCGGAGTTGAAGTGCTCCCTGAGATGATAATGGCAATTTGATCTGCTAAGTGACTTCCCAATACGCTCTAATTTCGGCAGTATTTCGTTGTACACCTTGTCCCTGGGTATTGTCAACTGTGAAGAACATCTTTTACGATCGGGAAGATCTATAATGAAGCCTTCTGCTTATTTTTATGGGCCAACCACTTGCTTTGGCAGTGACTATGTGAGACCAGCCGACAATGGGGATTCAAGAGCACTTTAAATGTTTACAGTCTTACAGTGGCCTGGATGAACTTACTGTTATGTCCTTCAAGTCCATAGTAACGTCTGCCACGTTTACCATCGGAAAAAATAGTGCATCAGAGAATGACAGTGACCACAGGGAAACCCATGTTCTTTTTTATGGGTAACCCAGGTTCTTTTTATGGGTGGTCTTGCCACTTAGTTCAGCTATGCCACTCCCAATGTGTGACCACATGCTTGTGAGACAATTATCGGTTTGTAACTTTTTTGGTTAATAAACTACTATTCCACACGACAGGTGGTCGGCGCACTGACCTCAAAGAGTATAGCTAGCTTAGTTGATTGGGTTGGTGGCGCATGAAAAAGCATATTTCCAGTTTGACAGGCTAGGTGCAATGCTCCTTATTCTTATTTGGGTGGAATTACTCACCCGATCACGACCTTTGAGAACCAAGTTAATAGTGCAGGCTCCTGCGGAACACAGAACTGGATGTGACCAAGGAAAAGAAAAGGGCTTCAGCTCTCGTCATGGGTGAGTGGTTGGTGGAGTAGGTCTTGCTAGAAGCTGGTGGCTTCACAATCTAATTCGAGCTCGACTCAAACTCATTCGTGAAAACTCAACTCAAACTCGATTTGTTCATGAATGAGTCATGAATGAGTAAAGCTCAAGTTCAAACGTATGCTTCAAGTTATAAAAGCTCAACTTAGTTTAAATACATAAGGAATAATGAAACAATAATTAAATGAGTAGCAACTAAAAAAAGTAAAACAAGTTAAGGAGTTTAAAGAAACTGGACAGACTTAATAGAAACAAATTAAATAAGTTGAGCTTGAGCTCGACACTCTATTGTCGACTCAACCTCAAACCTGTGCCTAACTGAATCTAGAGTTTTCTAAGTCGAATCTAACCCGAAGAGACCCTCTGCTCGTGTGCAGCCATAGGCCGAACTTGGTGATTTTAATGAAATCAGTATAATCACATAAATGCAGTATTAGTTATTTATTATAGCATTCTATGATGGAAAGTTGTAAATGACTCAGCTGACTATGCATTTCACCATCACAAGTAAAATGTCACAATACCAAAGTTGCCCTCACGTAAACTTTTTAAGGTTCTTTTCATTTGATGGTCTTAACATTTCCCAAATTTTATCATACCGACATTTCAATAATTTTATAAAATATAAAATTTTAAAATTCTACTCCATTTTGAGGGTATTTTGGTCTTTTCAATAACGCATGGCTCCAAGGCATAACTTATAACCTGGTTTCTGGTTTCGGTTACAAACAGCGTTCTTTTCGATCAGGAAGAATTCGAAAAGAAATTTAGATGTGTCCAAAACCGATTCAATGTTCGATTTGATTCGTCTCCGACAGAGTAGAACAAAGTGCCGAGCGTTGTAGTTACTTGTTTTTTACTGTTTTGATATTTTTTTTTTAGCTGTAATGAAATAAAAATACAGCTAAATCAGTCAACAGGTGGCTTCGATTTGCTTTCCGGCCTTGTGCTATACACTAGCTAGTCTCACGAGCCAGCTTCAAATCAGTGGGTAGTCAGCCTCGATCCATGACTGCAGCAGCAGCTGCAGGTGAGTCCAGATTCAGACGAATTCAGAGAGTGTCGTGTCGACTGGAAGTGGAGGGAAGAAGGCCAGCGATGATATGGGGTGAGCCGACCGCGGCCGTCGCCTTCTCCTTCGTTTCATTCACTTTCACAATGGCAACCACGCTGCGGTCAATTGTCCCACGCCTTTCAATTCTTCTTCTTGGGTGCTGCAAACTCCTCCATTGGTTCACCCGAGCATGACCGAATATCTCATTGAACAAGAACTGAGACGGAACCATTACATCGACAGAATCTGCTTTCCAAGCGCGGATGGATTGTCTCCCACCCAGGGGCAAAACTTGGAAGAGCTATTTCGCTCCCTGGTCGACTCCATGGGCTTCTACAACACCTCCGTCGGCGAATCCACCAATACTGTCTTCGGCTTTGCGCAATGTCGAGGCTACATCCCTGCCAAGTAGCAATTTTCCCAAAGCATAAATCATTGGATTGGGAGAAGCGATTCAGTATAACTATGGGAAGTGCAAGAGCGATTTTGTATCTTCATCAAGATTCCCGGCTCAACATCATTCATCTTTTCTAGACTGAGCCACGGACAAACTGATGGTTTCTAGCATATGAATTCTATTGTTAATAGTTCACAGGAAAAAAAATGTCAGTTGTGCCTACTTGTCTTATAGTGACAGAGAAAGAGGGCGACACAAGTTCAGATTCTTTCTATAAAACAGCATGGTCCTCTCCTGCGTGAAAAAAAAAAAAAAGGTAAATCCCCTCATTGAAATTTGATGCACGTCCCACATCACTAGAAAAGGTGGACAAGTCGCTTGAATAACTATTGAGACTGGATAGTAACTATTGATGTAGCAAAAAATGTATAGAATGAAGTGTTGTTCAGAGGAACAAAAGGGATGAAAAATCATCATGGTATTATCATTTCCTAGGGAAACACTCTGGTGCTTCAACTGATTTGCACTTGTTCCTAACTTTTGCAACTATAATAGCTTCTAGGTGTCTGTTCTAAAGCCTTCATTGATCACCACATCTTTCCTCCCCAAAGGAAAAAAAAAAATTTACAAACAGCTGCCTAAGAAGATCGCCACATCTTTTCAATGTTAACTAATACACGACCAATGTTACCACCGACTTATCAAAGATCGCCCGAAAACAGCAAAACAAAAACGGGTAATTTACGAAATAATTTTTGTCTTCTTTTTTTCTTCAATATATATATGTATGACAATATGCAACAAGGTTGCAAATATGGGAGTTAGCTTATTCTCCGAGCCCCGTACGTGACGGGTATCTAGTATTTGGCCCCACTCGGGCCTGAACCTAGAAAATGAGAGCTGGGCTGGCTCGGCAACTTGTCGGGTTGGCTCAAGTAAAGCCCGACTCAGCCTGATAATTTATATTTAATATTATATATATAATTATATACATTTTATTATGGTTAGATTATATTTTATATATTATTTTATATTTAAAATATATTTTTAATGTTAACTGGGGTAGGCCGGGCTCGGGTTTGAGTTTGGATTGTTGGGCTAAGCTTCAACGGCATTTATAAGCTATAGCCTGGACTAAGCCCCACTCTTTATTGGGCTGGGCTAGGCCGGGTGGGCCCAAGGCCCAAACTTATGTTTGACGATCTTTAATTTCGTAACCTCGCTCTCTGCCTTCAACAAGGCTGCTAGGATAGATGTTGGTGACAAGATAGGAATCCATGTGTTATTTGATTTAGTTTTTAGAAGCTTTTTGTATAGTGAGTTTGATAAAACAGGAGAGGTCGTGCACGCTTGTAAAGAACCTACGTACGATTAAATGGCTGAAACCCCGTCCTTTCGCAACTGTTTCTAAATTTGAGAGAATTTATTATTTAACTCTATAGCTATGTCACAATGGTACAAGTACGGTTACAAGGTACAAGTATTGGTATGGCGTTTTTGTAAATCTTTTGGTACGGGTACAATGACTATTATAATATTATTAATTTATAAATACAAAAAATTTAAAGAAAACCAAAAAATCTTCTCATAAAACATACAAAAAAAAAAAACACGTGAGGGTGAAACAGAAACCTCTGAATGAGAATCAAGGGAATTGGATTTGATAATAGTCTTACATCCTACAGACTTGTGGTGTCTTTGCTTCAACCTATGAGACTTTTGATTCTCATCAGATGCTGTAAGAGTTGAATTATATCAACAAAGATCAATTATTATGTACAAAAAACATAATTAGAATATGGATATAAACAGAATATTAGGTGTTTGTTCCTTTAACATATGAAAAGTGATATGGGGTGTTCCTATTGTAAGTATTCCCTTGACAGATTAGTGATTACCGCATTCACTAATACAATGTGCCAATTGATTGATTCAGTAATGTAAGTGCGTGCAGATTGGAATACATGTTTCTCAATAAAAATATAGATGATTTAAAATGACAAACGGTCTGTTTTTGTGATTTCCTGTAAAGCATACAATACATTGAAAACTGAGGATGCAGCTTGAGTGGCAATGTTCTTTCATGAAAACAAAAACAATAATGAACCCCTAAAATAATGAAAAACGGTGATCGATATGAAAGGAGAGTTGATCAATGGCTTAAAAACCCCTAAAAACCTTCCAATCATGAACAAAACTGCCCAAATTCCATCACAAAGCAACAATGCAATCAATGAAAGGACAAAATCACAATATTGGGCATCAAGAGACAAAACCCTAAACACTACCACCGCCGTCCGTTGCCGTTCAGTCGCTGTCTATCGCCAGCCTCCGTTCGTTGTTCATCGCCCATCGCATCCTTCGCCAGCCGCCGCTGCCCAAGGTGCTGCAAGGAAGGCCACCGTTCGCCGCCGTGGAGGGTTGTAACGTTGTTCCAAAGTCGGGAAGGAGAAGATCAGAAGACTCACGATTTTCATTTTCGTTTTTAGCTGGACTTTGGTATGCTTTGGATCTGGTTTCAACCTGAACCCAGATTCAAAGGTACTGGGACGTACCAACATACCGGTATTGCCGTAGCGGTGTACCGGTATGGGTACTCCACCAAAAGTGGCATACCACTGTGACATAGCTCTATAGTAGAAAATAGTGCAGCAGAGATCACACAGATTGGAAACCCAAACCTTTGTCCTCATGGGCATGCAACCTTACCACCTGGTTGCACTATGCCTTTCGAAACGTGTGACTATATACGTTTATTTCTTTGTTTTGATGGGAAATCCAAAATACTAATGGTTGGTGGACTGACTTGAAGGAGTACATAGCTTAGATGGTCGGGCTGGTGGCCTATGGAAAGGATTTCCAGTTTGACTGGTTAGGTGCAATGCTCCTCATTCTTATTAGACCTTTGAGAACCAAATATAGCATGCACCGTCTGCCGAACACAGAACTGGACCTGAGCAAGGAAAAGAGTCTCGTCTAGCTAGGGTCCTCTCCTCTCGCTTACCCATAGTGATTGGTGGAGTGGGTCCTCTCCTCTCGCTTACCCATAGTGATTGGTGGAGTGGGTCCTAATAGAAGCTGGTGTGGCCACAACCAGATGGCAAGGCAGCTGTGTGGTAGTACTCTCTCCCTGCTTAATTTTCTCCCTTAGTTGGAAAACCCATATGTATGTTTGTTTGCAAGAACCAATTGGATTTGATGGTCGATCGCTATCATTACTATTAGAAAACTAAATCAAGTGTTGTGGAACTGAATACAAAAATCTAGAATTTGATCAATTTGAGAATGCATGACATTATTCATCAATTTACATGTGTGGATACTCCCCACCATAATGGGGTGGCTGAGAGAAAAGATAGACATATGTTAGAAATAATTCGCTCATTACTATTCCAAATGTTGGTACCAAAAAGGTTTTGGAGTGATGCAGTTATGACAACATGTTATATTATAAACAGGTTTCCATCAAGACATTTGAATAATAAATCTCCAATGAAAATACTTATGAACAGACCTATCAAAATTGCACACTTAAGGGCTTTTGGTTTTGTAGTTTTTGTCAAATGTAAAGAATCAGACAAGTTAAGTAACAGAGTCAAGCGGTGTGTCTTCTTGGGGTATTCTTCATCAAAAAAAGGATATCGATGCTTCAATTTAGAAACCAATCAAGTGTTGATCTCAAGGGACATTTATTTTGATGAACATGAACCATTCTTTAAGGCCATTGAGCGAAAGGGAGAGTCATTAAACCATAATGCTACACCTACAATGGAGGACTACAAAGAGTTTGATGTGTTTATTGCTTCACCTCAACCACAAACAGACCTTAATGAGATGATAAATATAGGTGATGCTGATGAAGGTGTTTCTAACAAGGATGAAGCTATCCAAAATTCAATTATAGAGACTACAGTGAGAAGATCTCAAAGGGACACATACCCTCCAAGGTATTTGCAAGACTATGTTACTTATTCTACTCAAACATTTCCAATTAATCATTATCTATATTATGATCGAGTATCATCCAAGCATGTTGCATATTTGAGCAATATATCTAAAGTTGATCCAAAATCTTATCAAGAAGTTATGAAGAAATGTGTTTGGGTAGAAGTGATCAATGAAGAGCTAAATGCCCTTCACAAAAATAATACTTGGGAATTGGTTCAAGTGCCAAATGATAAGAAGGTGATTGGCTATAGGTGGATTTTTAAAACCAACTATCATAGTGATGGTACCATAGAGCGACACAAAGCTCAGCTTGTAGCAAATGGATTAGACTATGATGAAACATTTGCTCTCGTTGTTGAGATGAACACTGTCAGAATTATTTTATTCATTGCTTGCAATTTCAATTGCGAACTATTTCAGTTTGATGCGAAAAATGCATTTCTAAAAGGTGATTTGAACGAGGAAGTATTTATGCAATTACCTCCAGGGCACGCACAAGAAAGAAAACCAAACTTAGTGTAAAAACTCAAAAAGTCTATATATGGTCTTAAACAATTTCCTTGTGCATGACATAAAAAACTAACCACTGCTTTAGAAGATAGAGGATTCAAACGTAGTCTTGTAGACAACTCAGTATTTATCAAACGGGTTGAAGAGACAATAGTGATAATTTGTGTTTATGTTGATGATATTATTGTAACATGAAATGATCATGACAATATTTCTACCACCAAACAATTCCATCACCAAAATTTTGAAATAAAAGATTTGGGAAAGTTGAGATATTTTCTTGGAATAGAAATATCTCAATCAAAGAAAGACATCTTTTTGTCTAAAAGAAAATGTACCATTGATCTTCTCAAGGAGACATAAAAACTTGGAGCTAAACCTGCCTTGACACCTATTGAACCCTACATAAAATTGGATGTAGAAGATGATGAAGCTTTGGGAGATGTTTCTAGATATCAACAATTGGTTGGAAGACTGATTTATCTCACGGTAACACTACTTGATATTTCGTTTGCCGTTAGTTGGGTCAGTCAGTTTATGCATTCCCCCAAGAACATACATATAAAAGCTATTGATAGAATTTTGAGATATTTGAAAGGCTCTACAGGACAATGATTATGGTACAAGGCAAATGGAAACATTGATATTAGAAGATTCACAGATGCTGATTGGGCTGACAGCATAGACAGAAAATCCACATCAGGATATTGAGTTTTTGTTGGAGGAAATTTAGTGACATGACAAAGTAAAAAAACAACACACAGTGTCACGATCCAGTGCAGAAGCATAGTATTGAGCGATGGCTACTACAACGAGTGAACTTGTTTGGGTTAAATCTCTCTTTGTGAAATGATATTCAAAGTTGAAAAACCAGTTCCTATGTGTTGTGACAATCAAGCGGCGATACCAATTGCAGCTAATTCAGTATTTCATGAGCGCACTAAACACATAGAAATTGACTGCCATTATGTGTGTGAACAGGTTTAGCAAAAAGTGATTACAACTGCATATACTAGAAGCAATGATCAACTTGCCGATGGAAACTGAAGGCTTGGATGTGAAACGACTTGAAGAGCTAAAATTCAAGTGGGGCTGCTATAATCTCTATGCCCTACATGAGGGGGAGTGTTGAAGAAAGAGGTTTTATGCATGTCCCTTTTTTTGAACAGTTATATCTTTAATGACGTGTCTCTTTTTTTGTTTTTTTATTTTTCTATGTTGGCAGTTATTTTTGGTCAGTTATTATTTCCTTCCTCAATTAGTTCTCTCATAATGGTCGTGGTGTGTTTTTTATTTTGGTGGTTCTCTCACATGTGAAAGAACAAGTTGTTATTAGTGTGAAAGCAGTCATTGTGCTTTCTTGTGTGTGGACGTAAGCCATTAATCAGGCCGAACCATGTTAAACACCAAGCTGCAAAACATGACTCAAACAGAAGCAACATCACTAGCAAAGCAACTTTTACTGGCTTAGCATATGCAATCATATTAAACATATGATCTCATGTAATCTCAAGCTAACAACAGATTCTTTGTGTTTACTTTTCCTTTTGACATGCATAGCTTGGCCATAAAATAAACTAATAAAACAACTCACAAAAGATGAAATAGCATAGACCAAAAATAGATGTGAGTACGCATGATAGGTTAAAACCAAACCTCCTCGATGCTACCATCCTCAATCTCTGCATTGAAGGAAGCTAACATATTCTCATCGAGCATTGTTTCCAATTTATCAATGTAAAGGATATCTAAGCAAACCATCCCAAAGAAGAAAAGAACATAATGAGACACCAATCTTTAATGGCAAAATTTAAAAACATTTATTAAAAATAATTCATTACTGCAAATAACTTTTATTGGTGATTCAAATGCACACAGTCAAGGAAAACCCGAAGAAAATATTTAGAAAGAAAGAGAAGAAGATACAGACAATGTCAGAGACACTGATTTAACAAAAATAAAATCTTATGCATGAATTGGAAAATCGAAAAAAAAACACATTTTATACACGTTTTTATTTTTTGCCTTTTTTTTTGAAAAAAAAGTGTCGTATTCCCGTTTTATTCGCCAGATACGTTTTTGGCGTATAATACGCCATTTTAAAAAAAGAGTGGCATTTTTTGTGACAATATTAGATACATGTAGAGTAAGAGATACATATGGTCATGGTCCTTTCAGGCATCTAGTGTTATATTTCCTGATGCATGTGGAGGAAAAATGTATATAGCTATCCTACATGGCCTAGAAATCCATTTTGACCTATTTTATGGTTAAAAAATGCTAAAACACTGGGTCTAAATTTTCAATTGGATCATCTGTATAAACACTAAAATGCGGTGTGTTTTCCACATGAAATATGTATTGTTACAAGAAACATTTGTTTTCAAAGTGAATATTTATTGTTAAGCGAAATATATTTCCTTGACACATGTTTTTTCTGGAAATTATTTTTTAGGCAATCTTTAATTTATTTTATGAGATTTTTTTCAGTTTCACTATTTATGGGTTTGTTTGTGTGTGAGATGAGTACTGAGTACATATACTATCACTTGGAATATTTGTTAGTACAAGATATATATATGTTGTTACAGGAAACATAGGTTGTTGTAGGAAATATATGTTTTTAATGGAAATATTTTTGTTAAGCAAAGTTTGGCTTAGTTTATGAGATTTTTTTTTTTTATTTTACTATTTATTGGTGGCCCAGGGACTTAAAATTTTTGACTCTGCTACTGATCCTAAACATGGATTGCCACGGAAGCCATGGTCCTCCAGCGAAGTTCTCACCGGAAGCTCTGCCCCTTTTCTTTGAGGGCATTCATCTCATTCTCTCTCGGTGGACGAAACTGAGGTTGGCGGTCGAGAATGAGTGGGGAGGCTGGAGCTCCTGCCAAAAGTTTGACAATTTGGTTGTCGACCTTATCTCCTGGTTCACTGCTTCCAATGGTACCGATGATTTCCTTTTCCTATTTTTCTGATAGATACTATGTGTCAACCTGTTATCTTATACCTGTTTCATACCTGCAATGGTTTAGGTTCCTTTTCAACTTATTGTTAGTTTTCTTTAATACATAATTGAGGTTGTGATGTCGATTTGGTCAAGATTAGTTTTTCATTTCATACTATCCATTCAAATTAGTGTTGAATAATTTTAGTCTTCTGCGTTGTGCTTGCAACTTTGTGCTTGAACATGCTTGAAACTTGTGCTTTAACATAATTTATTTGTTAGCTTGAATTGTGGATTTTTTAATTGTTGATGTCGTTTAAGTGTTTACTTTTCAATTTTCTTTATTTATATTGATGATCTTGCATTATCTTCTTTTGCTTATTGATTTCTATTTTTCGTATGTTACATTGCTTTTTCCATGACTGCTATTCTTTTTGTAAATCGATCGAAACACTGGTATGGATATTTTATTTTGTATGTGTAAAGACTAAATGAAATTACTTTATGGATCCAGTTACACATGCAAAAGCGCACTAGCAGAGCTAAGTGTGGGCCAGCCCACGGTAGCCCAAGAAAGCTTAGTGTGAAATGGAGCTTCTCGCCCGTGTTGCCTATGCCAGAAATGGATCGGGCCCCATAATCAACAGCTGTTCAGGTCCAAAAAACTTAAAGTAGTCGTAACCCCCCCCCCCCCCCCCATTGCGACTGCGCCCAAATTCACCAGAAAGAGGAAGGCCGAAAGGGCAAAGCCACGAAGGGAAAGGGCCGCAGCAGTTGGCAGGGCGGCGGGCGCTATGTGCTTCTTCTTCTTCTTGAATTGTTTCTTCTTGAATCAGATTCCAGGTGCTTCTTCAACGCTTTTGCCTCATGCCTCTTGGTCTGATTTTTGTGCTGAAGAACAGAAGAAGCGCCTAGAATCTGATTTTTGTGCTCGCCTGGAATCTAATTTTTGTGTTTCTTCTTCTTCTTCTTCTTCTTGAATCATTTCTTCTTGGGTTTTCATTCCCCCCCATTTTAAACGCTTTTGCCTCATGCCTCTTGGTCTAATCTCTGTGCTGAAGAACAAAAGGAGCGCCTGGAATATGGATCTCTTCTCCCCTGCGGGGTTGGTGCCGTGGTGGTTGCTTTGTCTCTTCCTCCCGGGTATAGTTTATCTTGTCCCTCTTTTTTTTTTTGTTTAATGCTTTTGTCTTTGTTGTGGCTTCCAAATGAATTCATATTCTGGTGGATGGATAAGTTTGACTTCTGTCATGTGGTGTTTGAGGTCATCGGGCTGCATCTTCATGTTATTGTTATATAACTTATATTCCGTTACACTGTTGAAAAATATTGGCCATTCTTTTTGTTTTCCCTTCATGTTGAAAAATTTTGACCCACATTGGGGTCTTTTTCCAAAAAATTAATCCTCGTGAGTCTCCTTTTTCCTGCTCATTTTCGGTTGGAAGCTTTGTAAAGTCTTTTGTTCTATATCTAACACAGGTGCCCTGTCCTATCTTGTCAAAAACTCTTTTGAAGTTTCACTTTGATAAAAATAATGCAATTTTAGCAGCATGCTTGTTAGAGAGAATAATTTTGGGGTAAGCCGTCATATGCATCTCTATTTCAAATAGTTTTTTTATGATTTACTTGTCTTTTTAAAATAACATATATTTTAGTTTGAAATTTTTTTCACATACTATGAACTCCATAACAAAAAATTTTTGGCTCCGCCACCAAGCAGGGGCAGTGCCATAAAACTTGTTTGCCAATGCATGGAGAAAGGAGCTGAGTATGAGAGAGAGAGATAGGTCATGGTGAGTTGGAAGATTTTTTTTTTTTTTGAATTTTTTAGCATGGAAGTATTTTTGTCGTATGTCTGCTTCTCGATATTAAATGCATTTTGCCAACCAATTTTTTAACGACCATCAAGTCAATCAGACATTTAGGTCCCGTTCGATGCACATTAAAAATGTTGCATCGTTTGAAAATTGTACCACGAGGGGAAATCTAAGCCGGTTGGTGGTAAGTGCATCAAACGCCAAAAAAAGTGCACCCGCAAAAAGCCTACGACGAAGGAAAAGGAAACGCGAAAAAAGTCGGACCTCCGCAGACATTTTTGAGAGCTGTTAGAGCTCTCTCGTTAGTCGTTCCTCTCCTTTTCTCTCCTCTTTCCCCTCTGTCGCTGCCTAAGCCTCCGTCGCTGCCTCTTCCTCTCCGTCAAAGCTCTCTGTCGCTGCGTCTTCCTTTCCGTCGAAGCTCCTCATCCCCTCTGTTGCTGCCTCTTCTTCTCCGTCTCTGCCTCTTCTTCTTCCGGAACTGTCGAAGCCCTTTCTTCCGCTCCATCTTCCTCTTCCTCCTTCGCGCAGCGTCCTAACACACAGTAAGGTCGGCCTTTTTTTTCCCCCTCTGCCTCCGTTTCTGCTATACGGTGCCCTAATCCCTTTCTCCTCTCTCCCTCTGCAGGGTTGGCTGAAAGAACCTGCATTTCCAGTCTGACACGGAGGTAATTCGTGTTTTTTCTCGTCGTATTACCTTCCCTGAATTGCCGTTCTCTCTTATTGGTTCTCACTTTTTTGATCCGCTGCGAATATCTTGGTTCAGGCATCTAAGCGAGCTTGGAAAATCGCTTGCTCCTTCTCCCCTGCGGTTGTTGAGGTCCCAAGAGGGGAGACGTTTGTGGTTGGCCCAATCGACTTCCCTGGAGGTTGTTCATCCAAAGTTGCTCTGTTGGTATGTCTGAAACTTGTTCTGCAATGATCTTCTTATTGATTTTAGCCTTCCGTTCTAGAGGTTTTGGTTGTCGGGCATTTATCAGAAATAATTTAGCAACTCTTTGAAGAACATTAGTTTTTGAATGGGCTAATCTGAACATTAGTTTAGCAACTCTTTATGAGAAATAGTTTCGGGGAAAATCTTATGAATTCTCAACCCATTCTCCCTGTTTCTATCTGAATGGTTATTGTGACGTGAATGGGCTATTTGAAGAACTCACCATTCCTTTGAACCAGAATGTGTGCCCCTGCGATGACTTCCACTTTGTTGCTGATCGTCCTGCAGAGCATTCTTGAGGCAAGGGGAGAAATGAGTAGCATGAATTATGTTTTAAAGATTCTTTATGGTGTTGCGATAGGACACTATATTTTAAGAATTATGCTCCAAAGTCGTGAAGAAAGGATTTTGTGTCTCTGTCACCCTATGGTGTTTACTTGGTGCTGGTTAAGGTGGTCTTCCAGTATTGCAGTATTGCACTAAATAATAATGAATAAAATTTTGCACTAATAGATCTCAGATGTAAGACTGATTGAATAAAGAAGAACATGCAAATGTTCATGAAGATGAGGAAGAAAGTGTACATTTTCTTTTTTAAATGTATTTTTACTTTTGCTGTCATATGTTTCTAAGATGTACCATGAATATGTTTCTAAGATGAATTTTCAATCAGTCTTACATCTGAGATCTATTAGTGCAATACTGGAATAACTTTGTCTTCATTAACCTAGTAAGACTTTCTTGCATGTTCATTTCCAATAAGCTAGTAATAACTTACCTAAATAACAAAAAAAAAAAAACAACTTGTAACGGTCAGAAAAAAAGTCTCATATCTTTTATTCTGTGCACCGAACACATTAATTTTACCCTGCAAAAAACAACCATGTGCACCAAACACAGTTACTTTTGCCCTGCAAAAAACTACCCTATCATCAAACATGGCCTTAGATTGGAAGAGGAAAAAATTTCATCTTGTATTTTTTTCCAGCATTTTTTTTTACAATAAATTTATCACGTTAAATTCTTCCGGTGCATCAAACGGGGGGCCTTAAAGGTTTGATCTCTGTTTATAAACTGTTGTATGGAGGCAAAGGATGAGCGCAAAAATGTAAATTTCCCCTTTTTCTGGATAAATAACACGTACCACAAACTTACAACACTTTTTTTTATTTTTTTTATTTTTTTAAAAAAGAGCTCAATTTTGAAGAAATATACATTTAGCTTCTTGACATGGACAGGAAAAAAGAGATCAGTTGAAAAAGCATGTTGGTGGACATAAGAGCCAAAAAAAAGTTTGGCAGCAAAACATATTTTAACATAAAAAACCAACGATTGAATGGCTGATTTTGATGATTTTTATCAAATTAGTAGAACCACATAAACCCAGGTTTTTTATCAAATGAATAGAACCACATAAATGCAGAACATGTTATGTATTATGGCATTCCATTATCATAGGTGGAATATCATAATGCCTAGATTTCTTTCAAGAAAAATGTTAAACCAATTTAAAATTTACAATTTTTAAGGTGCTTTTCATGTTATGATCTTTAACATGGGAAGTCATGTTCCAAATTTTATCATAGGTAATTGTATAGGGTGAAATGTTTTGAAATTCAACACTTACCCTTATGAGGGAAGAGACTTCCATTCATGATTCAACCATCAAGCGTCAACACATGGCCACATAACACATAACCTACATGTTAGAGATTGAGCATACAACAAATATGCACTAAGGACAAGAAAGAAGAAGGTGGTGGCATTTTAGAAAATTTTTATAACGTAATGTACATTTTAATCTTCTAATATCTACATAATTTCCATTTTATCATTTTTAAGAGTCTTCTTTTTTTCATTTTAATGGGAGCATTTTAGTCATTACACACTCTGTGCATGAGAATGGAGTGTTAAATACCCTTTCTTTTGGATCCGCAAGAATTTGAAAGGAAATTCGCAAGTGTCTCTTGCATTTTTGTGATTATCTCTTCAAACAAGCATAACCAAAATCAAGTTCCAGTTGCTTCGTTTCCGATATAGTGGTACCAACTGCCAAGTGTTGTAACTACTGTTTTTTTTTTTTTTTTCGTTTACATAATTTTAATTGTTTTAGTTGTTTGTAATGAAGTAAAAGTACAACTTAAATCAGTCCACATAAGTCTCACCAATTCGGTTCACTTTTCCGGCGTTTCCAATATACTAGCTAGTCTCGCAAGCCACCTTCAACTCAGCGGTAGTCACCCCACCCTCGATCCATAACAGCAGCAGCCGCAAGTGAGTGCAGATTCAGACAGAGAATGTCGACTGGAAGTGGCGGGAAGAACGCCGGCAATGAAATGAGGTGAGCCGACCGCAGCTGTCGCCTTTTCCTTCGTTTCTTTCTCTTTCACAATCGATGATCAACCTCCCCAATGGCAACCGCACTGCGGTCAATTGTCCCACGCCTTTCATGTCTGTTAATTCTTCTTCTTGGGCTACTGCAATCTCCTCCATCGGTTCACCCGAGCATGACTGAAGATCGCATCGAAGAAGGACTGAGACAGAACAATTACTTCAACAAAATCTGTTTTCCAAGCGCAGATGGATTGTCCCCCACCTACCGGCAAAACATGGAAGAGCTATTTGGCTATTTGGTCGACTCCACTCCCATTATGGGCTTCTCCAACACTTCCGTCGGCAAATCCACCGATACTATCTACGGCCTTGCGCAATGTCGAGGCGACATCCCTGCCGATATATGCCGGAACTGCACCGCCGCCGCCGTCGAGAGGGTCAAGATCGAATGCCCAAGCAACAGCTCTGCCATCATATGGTTCGAGGCCTGCTTCCTTCGCTTCTCCAGCAAGCGGTTCTTCGGGATCTTTGAACGGACATTCCCCATCGTGTGGACGGACAATTCCAAGATATTTACCGAGTCCGACGGCAAGGAGTGGGTATACCCATTGGTGAAAGAGGCTGCCGATAACTGGAAGCGGTTTGCCATCATGATAGAGCCAAAGGGCGGCTACACCAGCTACAGCTTGGCGCAGTGCACCACTGACCTCAGCTCGGCGGATTGCTCGGCGTGCTTCCAGTATGCTATCAAAGAGATCGGGAAGCATCACACGCTAGGCCTAGTGTGGCGGTTTGTTTGCCCGAGCTGCATCATACTGCACTACGCCTGGCCTTTCTTTTTAACCTCACCAGGTGAGCCCTGTCTTGTTTCGTTCTCCTGCTCTCGATCATTTGCTTTGGCCATTAATCGAAGCTCATAGTTTGACGTACTCTGGCAATAGAATTTGAGACCATGAGAAAACAAATGTTTGCCTACCTCCAAGTTTTCGCATCATTTTCTCTCTTTCAGACATAAATAAGATTAATTGACTTTGCTTATCTCAGCAGGAAGTAAAAATGGTAACCAGAGGAGAACCGTGATTGTCATTTCCTCCACAGCGGGGATACTTCTGCTAGCAATGGGGATTATCGTGTTGCATTTCCATAAGCGAAAGAAGAAACAACTTAATGGTGAGTTCCACTATCCTGAGCAAATTTTTAGTGGCGGCTTTACATGACTTCTCATGTTATCACAAGTGATCTTCATTTTTCACTACTTTTGTGGCAGAGGAGCTAAGAAAATACAACAGTGAGATGGCTTCACTCATGAGTAATCTTACTGAGGATGAAAGAAACCATGAGCTGCCTCAGTACAGCCTAAGAGCAATGCAGGCAGCCACCAATAATTTCTCGAACGAGAATAAGCTCGGAAGAGGAGGATTTGGCCTTGTCTATAAGGTACTTCACTAAAAGCTATTTCATTGTCACGTACATCTACATAATTAAATCCTATGCAGGCTTTTATACTATGTTGCATGAGTGCACCTAAACAGCTTCCACACCTATGTTGATGTTGGTGCTGGTGCTTCCCCATCACAGCACATCCAGTGCAGTAAAGTAAGCCGAACCGATCCCAAACTGACATTTTTAAATTACCAACTAAACTAGCCCTAATAAAAAAGTTATAATGACTTAAATGTAAACATAGAGAAATAAGACTATCAAATAGTTAATTGAAAATTATATAACATGTTTTATATATATATATATATATATATATATATATATATATATATATATATATATATATATATATATATCTGTTCTACACTGGCACCTTTTTTTTTTTGAAAATTACCATGTCCTGCACCACCAGCACCCACACCTTGCACCCTTTGGACATAGCTGTTATCAATTTTAATACCTTTATAAGTCTTGATCTACATTTGTTGTCATTGCCTTATACCAATTCTTTTATGTAGTTACTTGTTGTTTACCTTCTACTCATGTGATAGGCGAATATTCATCTGTGCTTCATTGTCTCTTGTTTAATTCCTTCCTACCAATTCTGTCAACGTTACCTTAACCAACACATTCTTAGCAATGCCTCTAACTTACAATGCCTATGTTTGCCCTTTCTCATGTGGGCACCTGCGACAGTGTAACATAGATTACATCGTCTGTTCCTCTCAGGGTGAACTCAATGGTCGGCTTGTTGCAGTGAAAAGGCTTTCCGAGAGGTCTGGGCAGGGCCTGAAGGAGTTTATGAATGAAGTGACATTGATCGCAAAGCTTCAACACAAGAACTTGGTTCGTCTATTGGGTTGCTGCGTAGAGCGGGGAGAAAAGATGCTTATCTACGAATTCATGCCGAATGGCAGCCTTGATGCTTTTCTTTATGGTGACGAACATCTTTACTTCTCATTTTTCCTTTTAGACTCACAGCGTTTCTGCTAAAAAGACTGTTGCTTCTCCTAATGGTTATTAAAAATGCGTTCTTACTTGAAGATACATGTTGGAATTTTTGGAGACTATATATAGTCAAGTAGCTATGTGCCCAAAGGAATGGAGTTCATATATGTTTATCTCTATTAGCTAGGCAGCTCCTTAATTAGACTTGTGTTATCTGAACAGCAAACGAGTAACCAAGACTGCCATCTAGATTTACACCTGTTCGAAAAAGAGTATCTAGTAAGTTAGCTTGAAACTAAGGGAACGGTTAATTTTGCCTTTAACCAATAAGTTTTATGGTTTTAATAAAGTAATTAACCAATAAATTTTATTAAAGCAAGGCCAAAGATGTGGAGTAATGGATGATAAGGAGAAAAAACAAGTGTCTCCCTATGTCGGCTTTGGTTCTTCCAAATATTTTGAGGCCATTTGGAGTTTAAAAAACTCGGACAGGAAGAGGAAGAAAGGCCTTTTGGCTTCCATCTTTAGTGATTGTTAATCTTTGAAAATTGAGATATGGCATCCTAAGTGGCCTATTTGGTTTGGAGAAAGGAAAGTAGTGTTCCTTTTGTCGAAATTCTTTTCATTTTGCGGCCTCCTAATTGATGTTTCTTTTTGGTTTTATCCCATCCGAGGCTTTCTATATTGGCTTTGTAGTTTATTGAATTTCATTGACAGTGAAATCATTCCTGATCTTTTTCTCCCACGGTTATAGGCATATCATCAGACCATATATGTCTGTGGTCTTCTGCTCTTATCTCTTGCGATTTTGGTTTCTTGTATTCAATTCCGAAATTTGTCTTGCAGGTTTGCTTTGATCTACCATATATGTATGATTTGGGCTGATAAGAACTAATGTCGGTCAACCAACTAAATATTAATGCCTCTATTAAGACAAAAGGAAACTGAAAAAATGCATAACCTACAACACTATAACCCAAACAAGAAATCACAGAAGCTAAGTTTCAGAACCAAATAGAACAGCATCATCTAACTGGTCTGGGAGTTGGAATAGTTCACGTCATTGTAGATCTCTTTGTATGTGAACTTGTTGCGTTTCTATATGTGACAAAGAGACAGGGATACTAATGTGCTGGTTTTCTGTAGACCCAGAGAAGCGTAAATCATTGGACTGGAAGAAACGATTCAAAATAATTACGGGAAGTGCAAGAGGGATACTATACCTTCATCAAGATTCCCGGCTTAACATCATTCATCGGGATCTCAAAGCAGGCAACATTTTATTGGATGAGCAGATGACGGCAAAGATTTCCGACTTTGGAATGGCCCGAATCTTCAGTGGAGATCATGACCCAAAAGCCACCGATATCATTGTTGGCACTTAGTATGTATAAGATTGGTGAAAATTCAGTGAAATATGCAATTTTTTATCATATGGTCTGTTAGAATTCTATGACGTGTTAGTACAAAATCTAGTTTCACGTAGGCAAACTTGACTGTTTATTGGCATCAATTCAGAATTTAATTAAGACGTGTTTCCTACTTTCTTGTATGGTAAACAAATGAATATTTCAATGCTGAGCATAACAGAGCTTAATGAATACTGTTCCAATCAAGTTTCAAATAGAACGAATTAGCAAATGACTCTTGACTAGGTTGTTCTGGTAGCTTTATGAAAAAACTAACCTGTTCTAGTATGAAACTGGTTCACGTGAGTTGGCTACTTTGGTCTGTTTAAAGTGTTTTTTTATTAAGTATGAGGTTATAGTACCATGTACATCCACTACATACAACCAGGAGGTTTCATGGAAGTTTAAGTTGAAATCCAACTCAAGTATGAACATCATGCAAGCTAAAAAAGGTTTAGCATCACTAAATTCACTTACATTTCAATCATATGACTTTTTTGCTAGGATTTCACAGGAAGGAATAGTGTCAATTACACCTATTTGTCTTGCTGCTACAGAAAAAAAGGCCATCGGAAGTTTACATTCTCTGCATGGCAGGCACCAAGTCGAAACAACATGGTCCTATCCTGCACAACTAAAAGGATAAGTAGTATTACTGAAATTCGATGCACCCATCTCACTGGGTCGAAAAACTAGTATCCTTGACTTTCATTTGAATAACTCATCTAGGAATCTTTCACTACACTAAGACTAGATTTAATTTCTTAGTAAAGCAAAACATACATAGAATGAACTGGATGAAGAGAATAATAAAAGGGATCAACAACCATTATAGGATTATCATTTCCTTTGGAAGCCATTTTGTGCTTCGACAAATCGAACATGTTCCTAATTTTTTCTGCTAGAAAATAGCTTAAGTGCTTGGTTCGAAAGACTTCATTGACAAAATTTGATCAAAAGGAAGACCAAAAGATGACAGAGATTACTACACAGAAAAATAACATCCTTACATTCTGCATGTTATCTTATTTCTGGCTGCATTGATATACATTTGATTTTCTTCTACGCTGCTCACTTCTTTGAGCGTCATCGTTTTGAGCAAATTTTCTTTTTACTCTCACAGTGGATACATGGCTCCGGAGTATGCTATCGATGGGAAATTTTCTATCAAATCTGATGTTTATAGTTTTGGCGTATTGCTCTTAGAAATTATTAGTGGTCAGACATATGGTGAATTTGAGCTCCCTCTAAAGGATGATAACCTGCCTCAGTATGTAAGTCTCTCTCTCTCTCTCTCTCTCTCTCTCTCTCTCTCTCTCTCTCTAATGGTATCTAATAGAAACTGAATCATAGGCCTGGACTCAATGGCGCACGCGGAGAAAGTCAGACTTCATAGATCCAATGCTTGGAGAATCAGCCTCAACAAGTCAAATTTTAAAATGTTTCCACATTGGCTTACTATGTGTTCAGGAGGACCCTGCAAGCCGACCCACAATGTCAGCCATTATAAATATGCTTGAAAGTGATTCGCCAACGCTTCCGACTCCCCAACGACCTCCTCTGGTTTTCAGCAGTGACAGCAGCTGTTTTAGCACTTCAGGGGCCATCTCAGGTTCCTCTAAAAGTGGCAGTGGAACCAGTCCTTAAGATGAGCGTAGCATATTTCTTTGCATGAGTAGATATAGTGATCGGTTAAATGACATTGCCAGTATGCTCTAATTTATTCCATATTTAGTTAAACAGCTTGTCTTTGTACCATCAACTTTCAATAATAATTGTCACTATTGGGAAGATCTACGAAGCTATCTTTATATCTTTGTGAGCTCAACCGGTAGCAATGGCAACGTAGGACGGAAGAGAATACAGTAACGGGAGGGAACGGAAGAGAGGTGAACGCTCGAAGAACACAACGGATGAAGGAGGGACGCATTAGGGGGGCTGTTCTTTTCTGGTGGGAAGAAAAAAAAGGGGCGCATTAGGGGGTTGATTTTAGTAAATGTCATCAAATTAAGCCAAAATGTAGAAAAGGCTGCAGAGCTAAGTCACTCCGACTCACCTGAGTTGCATCAGGTCGGGTGCACACCGAACATGGGTTTGACTAACACCTGAGCGCAGTTAGAATGTTATATTACTAAATTACTTATATATTGTTCTGATATTTTTGTATGGAATACAATTATTTAATTATGTTATATACTTTAATAATTAAATTTTAATAATGATATGTTATATATATAATAAATTAAAAAAATAATAGTAATTAAATTTTTTGAGATGCGCCGTTCTGGCACCCGCACCCAGCACTCAGGTGACATAGCTGTAGATAATGGGAATCCCAATTCGGAGATGCCAATGATTCAATACTAAAGAGCAAATGATGGGTCCTTTCAAATTTGAGCCTGTAGGGTCAGCGGAAAATAGACATCCGAATGGTATGTGCAGTGTTTAAATAGTTACAAGCAGGACGCCATGTAAATGAAAAGGTAACAAAAAATATAATTATTTGTGCCAGCGAATCAAATGAAAGATATTAATTAACAGATAAAGAACAGAAAAAACTGTGTTAGGCACCCAACAAAGATGATATTTACTGCCTTTGCTGGAAGAGAAGTCACATTTCAAATCGAGTGACAAAGTGAGTCGATTGCTGCCTCTTCCCCTTCATATCTATTGTGCGACTTACTTAGAAGAGTTCATGAAAGAAGGGGGAAGAACAACGTCGCCTCCCCCTTGGGTGGGTTAACCGAGGACTGTGTTGCATTCTTTCTCTCTTCAGTGGTGAGGAGGCAGGGGGCCGGATTCCTTCACTGTTAGATAAGAGGCGCGCTCTTTCTTAACAATACCAGACAAGAAAAGAAAGAGAAAAAAAAATGATTTTATGTGGTTCGTAGACAAGGTTCTCTTACATCTATGGTCACTTTGAATATTTCACTATCATAGAAAGATCAAAAGAATACAAGGAACTGACCCCTCTTAAACATAGAATTAGGACAAACCCACAAAATGTAAAATAACATAAAGGCCAAATCAAGAAAGCCTATAGATAAAACTCCACACTCAAACATTCATCTTTTTTGAAAAGATTAAGAAAAAAAACATCTATGGGACACATTTGAATGGCCCAAGTTACCATATGGCTAAACATCTACCGAGGTTTTTGTTTCTAGATAAATCTACTGAGGATGGGATTGTTAATCATGGACAATATTTGGCACCGAGCTCGAAATCCAGTTATGTATTTTCCTGATATTACATAAATGTGAAATCTCATGTCAGTGTGAGTTCCAAATTTTGTTTTTAAAAAACTTTGAAGCCAAGTTCGTTCTCCGATTTGAATAATGCCATTACAATCAGTTAAATTTGGTAGATGCGGCATAAAACGCGAACCCGGACTATGGGATAACAATGATTAGTTCGACATCAACCAACGGCGGATCCATCCAAATTAGAATGAAAAGAGAGCCAAATGGTTATGGGCGAGGCGAGGCTGAAATAAATAATTTCAAGGACCCGATATAAGGAAAGTGAGGGAACAAAAATTTCACTATTTTTCTTTCCCAAGCTCGATATGAATTAACAGGGTGATGGGTGGCAAGCAGCCGGTGGTGCCCGCTGAGTGGATATATTATGCCTTCCATTGACTTGCGAAAACCAATCGCTCGTAGATATATTTATTTTGCATGAAAAATGCAACCCATTGACCTTAACTTGGCTGAGGCTCCACCCACCCACGTGATTCGGTGCTTCTTATAAAGTATATATCTCGGCACCCACCAAAAAGATGCGAGAATGACCCATTTCGGTACAGATCGATGGCCATTATAACCCTCTCTCTGTAGCTCCTTCTCTTACACCGTCATCATCCAGAGGCGACTACTGCCGCTTGATCATGGAGGACATTCTGGTGTCTTTTCAATCTTCAGGTATGTATTTGTTCCTTTCGAAAAGCTTAGAAGGAGACTGCTCTCCAATATATGGGCCTCCCATTCCACACGCGAGAAGAACTGAACCGATCTCTTTTCTTCTGCTCACTTAATTTCCGTTTGACCTTTTTCAATGATGAAACTGTTAACAACCTCATTCATTAGTCACGTCTTCATCAAACTATAACTTTGATACACTCATTTGAAATTTTTTTTATATATAAGGGCATATATGTTATTTTGTACCAATGCAGGTTTGCCCTAATCTTTATGTTTAGAGGATGACTGTCGTTTTTGTGTGTCTGTCTGTGTGTTCATTTGAGAGAGAATACAAAAGATCTGTACGACCGTGAACATAGGAGATTATTGCTCCGAACCACGTAAATCGTTGTCTTCTTCCTTGTTGCTTCTAACCTGCTCTTGAAAGTAAGTGCGAGAGTTTATTGTGTGTTGTTCTTAACATTTCAGATGACTTTATGATCCAGTCCCCACCAACCAATAGTTGACTTTAGTGGTGGCGTAACCTCTTTCTTCATCTTCACGTCACCAGATTGGCGCTTATGCATGAGGTCTACCGAGGGTTCTAGGTATACTCTATCTCCCTCCCTTAATTTCAATGAGGATAAAAGAAACAGTTTCCATCTGTGAGCAGTTTTGGCTCTTCGTTGATGGAAGAGGGAGTGCTTTCTGATTTTGTTGGAGTTCTGAAGTCGATGTAAATTAATCTTGCTTGGGCCTTTTCAGCCTTGAGATCGGGCAATCTATGCTTGGTTACAATGTGCCGGCGTCGTCTGTTATACTAGTCCAGATCTTCGTAGATCATGTGATTTTATTGCTCTATACATCCAACAGCGTTACAGCACATTGCAGCAGGCAAGAGTTAAGTATTGCTATGTGCACACTTGGAATTAGTGTTGGTATTCCTTAACGGTTTCACCGTTGCATCAACGTGCCTCAACCCGAAACCGTTGCATCAACGTGCCATATAGCGGAATTTAGGTCAACGCAGATTCCGATGAGCACGCCGGCGTTGACAATTGACATCTCCGCACCAAAGAGATGAAATGAAAGGTGCCGGCCGCTGTCGTCGTTTCTTCCTTCTTTTCTTTCTCTTTCACCATCGACGACCAACCTCACCAACCACAACGACGACATAGTCAATCCCATGCCTTTCATATCTTTTAACTCTTCTTCTTGCTGTGCTGCAACATTCTCCTCCATTGGTGTACGGGAGCAATCAAAATGTTTTGAGTGTTGAAGATAAACTGAGAGAGAACTTCTACATCTACAGTTCGTGCTTCACAAGCGATGGATTTTCCCCCACCTACGGACAAAACTTGGAGCAGCTATTTCGCTCCCTGGTCGACTCGGTTCCCTCCAGTGGCTTCGATAACACCTCCATCGGCGAAGCCCCAAACACGGCCTATGGGCTTGCGCTCTGCCGCGGCGACGCCCCTGCCGATATATGCGGGAACTGCACAGCTATCGCCGCCGAGACTGTTGGCGTTACTTATCTCCATTGATTGAGTTTCCCTCAATTATATGGATATAGATAACAATCATATTGAGCAAGTTGTTACTTGCGCGTTGTATGGGATATGGACGTTATCTTTTGCTTTCTTTGTTAAATACCTCTTGTATCTACTTGTTAATTCTCAAGCAATTCTCATTGCTCTCAAGCATCCTTCTTTACCATTAACATGGTATCAGAGCTTGATGGAACAATCCTAGGAGGCGAACGCGCTCTAGCAGATGTCGATGGATAGCACAGCTTTCTTCCTCTTTCTCGTTTTTTTTTAGCTGGGTCGCCCATCTGACTGCTGCCCACCAGAGTTCGGCTTCTTTTTCTAACCTTCGGCTTGAAAGGGTATTAAGGCATCATGGCAGAGAGCTCATCTAACTAAGAATCTCTTCTTCAAGATGACAGTCCTTTTTATCTTACGTGCTTAGTCTCTCAACCCCTCACTGGTGACAACTATGAAATTTGGAGGCGTTCCATGACCATGGCACTTGAAGCCAAAAATAAGCTCGGCTTCATTGATGGCTCCATCCCAAACCATCGGCTCCACCCTCTCTTGTTTTATCTTGGCAACGCTGCAACAGCATGGTTCTCTCCTGGTTACTCAATTCAATCCATAAATCTTTAACACCCATTGTAGTTTATGCCAAAGTTGCTGGTGATGTATGGAAGGACTTGAAAACCAGATTTACTCAACGCAATGCACCATGACTATATCAGATTCAACAACAGATTATTAATTGCAAGCAAGGAACCTCCTCAATCAGTATTTACTACACCCAAATCAAGGGGTTTTGGGATGAGTATGACTCATATGTTACTCTACCAACTTGTGATTGTGGTGCTATGAGGAAAATACAGGAGATACAAGAACATGATCGGTGGATTCAATTTTTAACGGAGTTAAATGATAGCTATGGAGCGATTCGTAGTCAATTTTTTCTTATGGATCCGGTTCGGACACTTCCAAAGCTTATGCTCTTCTAATTCAAGAAGAGAGACAATGAGAACTTCATGTGCCTATTCAATCTGAATCTCTTGCTGCAGTTGTTGTCAAACGTCAAGACATGGACAAAGATGGTAGCTATCGGTTCAAGGGAAGAATCAGACCTCGATGTGAGCATTGTGGCCGCCTTGGGCACGTTAAAGCCCGCTGTTATCAATTACACAACTTTCCTAAGAGAGAAGCTTCTAGTGGTGAGCGACAGTGGCCTCAAGCAAACTTGACTTCTAATGAAAAAACATTGCATAACATGCGTGCAAAGAATCCAGACCCAAATTATTCCTTTACTCCAGCTTTGTACCAATAATTCATGGAATTTATGTCATCTAAGACTCCCAAAGTAAATCTAGCAGGTATGATCTCAAAACCTTTAGTTTGTCAAGTCTCCACTCAAGTTTGGATTATGGAAGAAGAGGTCTACATGGAAGTACCACAGGGAGTTAACTGCGGATCTGGACATGTTTGCAAATTAAGGAAAACTCTTTAAGGATTGAAGCAGTCACCTCGTGCCTGGTTTGCTCGTCTAAAGACAACACTCATCAAGTACTGATTTTAGCAAAGCTCTGCCGATTACACCATATTCACATTCACCAGAAAATCCAGGGTAACTATTTTGCTTGTGTACGTGGATGATATCACTTACTGGAGACGACTCTGAGATCATGCAGGCTATAAAAAAACATTTAAATAGCGAGTTTGAGATCAAAGATCTTGGACTGTTGATATTTCCTTGGAATTGAAGTGGCTCACTTAGACAAAGGAGTATTTATATGTCAACACAAATACACGATTGATCTGTTGAAAGATACTGGATATCTAGGTGCCAAACCCGCAAACAAGCCCCTTGAGATGAACTGCGAACTAAGGAAAGAAGATGGTGATATTGTCAAAACAAAGAAAGTTTTCAAAAACTAGTTGGAAAACTTAGATATTTGACAGTTACGTTGCCTGACATTATGTATGATGTCAGTGTCATTAGCCAATTCATGCACCAGCCAAGATCCCATCATGTTGAAGTAGCACACCAGATTTTGAGGTATTTAAAGGGGACACAAGGAAAGGGAATCCTAATGAGATGAAACAATTCTCCTCACGTTACTGGCTATTGTGATGCGAATTGGGCAGGGGACCCAAATGACAGATGATCAACATCAGGTTACTGCACATTTTTTGGAAGAAATTTGATCACTTGGAGAAGTAAAAAACAAGTCGTAGTAACCCGATCCAGCACAGAGGCTGAATACCGAGCCATGGCCATATGTATGTGTGAATTGATTTGGCTTAAGTCCCTCCTTAAGGATATGAAGGTCAAAATTCACTCCCCAATGGAACTTAAGTGCGACAACCTGGATGCTACTCATATTGGCGCGAATCTTGTATTCCATAAACAAACAAAACATATCGAAGCCGACTGCCATTTCGTTCGAGAAAAAATTCAAGATGGCATCATTGCAACTTCTCATGTTAGAAGCGAAAACCAGCTCACCGACATCTTCACAAAAAGTATGGGGAAAAAAAGGCGTAGGATGATTGTGGACAAGTTGGGGCAGACTGACAGACTGATGTCTTTGTGTCACTGTCTTCACCTTGGAAAGAAATCCTCATCAGCTAATGTTCTTCTCCTCCTTGGAAAGAAATCCTCGGCAGCTGACGGTTGGAGCAACATAACGAGAATCTAGTCTTACCAATCTCGTCTTACCTTTTTAATCTGTTGCCATTTTACTCTGTAACTCCCTGATTTCCAGGGATCTTAAAACATTGGGATATGGGAAGAAGGGGTTGTAACGTGTAATCCTTTATAAGGAGATCATTCCTACGATCTCAGTATGAGAAAGTAAGAGAGGAAAAAAAACTGAGCTTCCTCTCTTTTCGTGGATGTAGGCTATTAACGCCAAACCACGTTAAGTTTGAGCTGTTCCCTACTTCCTGCTTTCCTTTCATGAAATTTAACAGGAACTAGTTCTGTTGCTAAGTCTGACAGAAGAAAAGAGTGTTAGTTGCAAGTAATTACTTTTTAACTTGAAAAAGTGGTAATCGCATGTTTAGATTCTAGTCTTGGTAGTCACCAAGCTTAAACAACATGGTCCTTACTGCATGACAAAAAAGACCGAGTACTAATACTGAAATTGATGCACCCACCTTGCTAGAAACTGTGGGGAAAAAGAACCTCGACTTTCATTTGAATAATTCTTCTTCAGTCTTGCAAGCAGACAATATAAAGGAGGCGGATGATCAAAAGATCAAGGAACCAGATCAGTAACTGTATGGGATTATCATTTCCTTGGGAAACCACTTCTCTGCTCCTGCTAATCAGCACCTGCTCCTCATTTTTGCTGCTAAAATTAGCTTCGAATAGCCTGGTTCTAAAGCATTAATTAAAAATTTTTTGATTTGAATGAAGATCTAAACACAACGAAGATTTAAATTTTAAGTTTACTGCTGAAGTTTTCTCTCTTTCTTGACATTTTGTTCGCATGGCTACCATTTCTTTGTGGTACACTTTGACAAAAGGACATGCGTGTTATCTTCTTTTTGGTTGCCTTTATCTGCATTAGATCATAATTTTTTCCATGCTAATAATGTCTCCGTTGCATCACTATTTTGAGCAACTTTTCTACATATTCTCACAGTGGGTACATGGCACCGAAGTATGCCATAGATGGTCCATCTTCCATCAAATCTTGGAGTACTGCTGTTAGAAATTGTCAGTGGTCTGACATATAGTGGATTTCACCTCTCTCAATTGGGTTGTAGCCCGATTGGCTATGTAAGTCTCCCTCTCTCTCTCTCAAGGTAGCTGAAGGAAATTGAATCATAGGCCTGCTAAGGTTCCGACTTCCTTGCCCCGGGCCTCACACGGGCACAATGTAGAGGCTTGACTTCCAACATGAATTTGGAAGACAGAGAGCATGGATGGTGATAGGAATGCTAACTGTGCTTAGAAAAGCTCGATCAGCTTCTAGGGCCGAGATGCCAAAAAACGTGAAAGTAAGTGTTTTCAAGATGTCGTCAAGGCAGCTTTACCGAGGAGAGCTTGCAAGGTCCAGGAGTTGCTAAGGAGAGCTTATCACAATCACAAAGCATTCAAGTTGTCGAGCTCTGTGGCTTCAAAGTGAGCTTGTCAGCAGGCTTGCGAGCAAGATGCGTGCTGGGGACATCAAATATTGGCCGGAAAGTTGGACTCTTCTCTGGCCATCCTTCGAATTAACAAAAAGAGAACTAAGTCGTAAGCCCAAGCATGCGCTGATTCGTAACAGCTCGTCATAAATTATGAAGGCTTCAAAAATGCCAAAATGATAATAGTCATTGTGCTGGACGTTGTTTATATTCTTGATGAAAATCTATACTTCCCAAAACCTTCTCCCTCTTTTTCTCTCTCTCTCTCTTTCTCTCTCTCTCTCTCTCTCTCTAATATATATAAGCTGGACGTTGTTTATATTCTTGATGAAAATCTATACTTCTCTCTCTCTCTCTCTCTCTCTCTCTCTATATATATATATATATATATATATATATATATATATATATATATATATATATATATATATCACAATAGTACAAGTGTGGGTACGAGGTAGTGGTATGGTGTTTTTGTAAATCTTGGTATGGCGGTACGATGAATATTATATATTATTATATATATTTTTAAAAAATATGCACCAAACTTGCTTCTGTTTTAAAAAATATGCGCCTTTTGAGAATGTATTTTTAATATTTTTTCCGATAACTACAAAATGTTGTCCATGAAGCTATTTCGGTTGATAGTTGATACCATGTAAATTGGTTTCTCAAATTTAACGTGAAGAAGCTTCCAAAATATCGTTGCTCCGTCCTATTTTTTGGTTTGTTCTTGCAAGCAGGAAAGTGAAAGAGGGAGGGTTATCTACCTCCCCCTCCACCTCCTCTCTTGCTCTTGTTCTCTTTTTTTGGCTTGTTCTTGCAAACACGAAAATGGAAGAGGGAGGCTTATCTCCCTCCTCCTCCACCTCTTCTCTCGCTCTCCCTCTCTTCCCTTCGTCTTCTTTTCTGTACAATGGCGAGAGGGACGGACATGAGATATACAGCCACCGAGCCAATGTATATCATGCTGCCCAAGATTGCGGCAACTGCAAGCACTCGCTCCCGCTGCCCAAGGTTGCTGCAAGCAGGAGACAAAGAGGAAAAGGAAGACGCGCATGGTATGGTTTGGATTTGGTTTTGACTCAAAACTAAATCCAAACGTACCAACACATACGGGTGTACCGACATTGCCATACCGGCATACCAGTATAGGTACAAACATACAACACATACCAGTCTACCAACATTGCCGGCATACTGGTACGCCACCCATTTTAGACGTAGCTATCTGTGTGTGTGAGTATGTGGGTTAGCCAACCCCAAAAAAGGTGTGCCATTATATATAAATGAGTTGCCAAAAAAAAGAGGTGTGCCAATATGGAATCAGTGGCCTGAATGAATTTACTGTTATGCCCTTCAAGTTAAAAGACAGGGATTTGAAACCGAGGTCTTTTTTTGGTGGGTGGTCTTGTCACTTGGTTACGCTACGCCACTCCCAATGTGTGACATGCTTACAAGACAATTATAGGTTTGTAATTTCTTTGGTTCCTAAACTAATATTTCAACTGACAAGTGGTAGGCGCATTGGTCTGAAATAGTATAGCATAGCTGGTCAGGTTGGAGGCTGGTGGCGCATGACAAGGCCTGTTTCCAATTTGACTGGCTAGGTGCAATGCTCCTGATTCTTATTTGGGTGGAGTAACTCACGCGATCACCCACCTTTGAAAACCAAGTTAAAAGAAAAGGGCTTCAGCTTCAGCTCTCTTTTAGGGTGAGTGGTTGGTCGAGTGGGTCCTGCTAAAAGCTGGTGGCTTCTGGCAAAGGAGACTTGATTTTTCCCCACAAGTGTTGGAAAACCCACAATAAGATGTGTTTATTTTGTTTGTAAAAAGCAATTGGATTGGATGGTCGGTCTCATCTAGTTGGATATAAAAGCAAACGTAAGCTTTGGGGGTCTTCACGTCACAAACGGGGAAAATGGTCGGTCGGCATTATCAACAACCCATATATGTAGCCATTTTTTTGTAAGAAAAATCAACTCATGGATCCTCGGTCAACTTAAGAAGTGGTCACTCCACACCACTGCTCATTATTATCTTATCACCACCGCCAACAAAAACAGGCCTCAACTGTCATTGTCGGTGGCATGAGAGTCCGGACAACTTTATATATATTTGTTAGAAAGAAAACCTACATATAGTACCGACACCAATATTTAAGACATTTCCTCACCCATTAATATATCAATGAAAAACATTTTTATTTTTAATAACAGTTTCTCTTATGGCCAATAGAACATGACTCAGGCTGATGGGCGGCATTAATACACAGTTTCAGAGGGAATTCTGACATAGAGTGGAATTATATCGAATAAAACCAGAGCCCACTTTTTTTAAGTCCATAACTTCAATCTCTTTTCATTGTTTCAAAAATTTCAAAGTGATGCAAAGCTAAGTGCATTACTATATACGTTAAAACTAAACATAGAAATAATACTAGATGTGAATCAGATTTTGTAATGGCTTCATACTAATAATATTCTCTTTCTTGAATGCAACCTCATAATATAAATATTATAACAAACTGACCCACTCTCACAACAGAACCGAGCCCTTGGTTCAACAAATCCTAATCTTGTTTCCAAGGGCTTCTGCTTTGACTCAAAAAATTGGGACTGCTATGAAAAAACCGATAGAGAAAGAAAATTATGGGAAACAAGAAGAAGATTAAAATTAGAAAAAGTAATTCATGAACAAGGAATGCTCGACTTAGACAAGGCTAAAGACATCTTGTTATTAATAAACATATGGAAATCAGAAATCAGCAGGCATATAGCAGAAACAAAAAATAGACAGTAAAACAGCCCCAAAATACATAAGAAACTCATTTATAGGAAATGTAAAATTATGGTTTGAACAATTATCTAGTTCAGCAAAAGATTCTCTTTGAGTAGAAACGGATAAAAGGAAGCTAAACAACAAATCCATTAGACATTTTGGAAACATACGTTGCAGCCTTAACAGCAGAATTTTTACAAACAAATGCAGGTCAAGTTTATAAGGAAAAATTAAAAGCCACATCAAGAGATAATTTAATTCAATTTAGCATATGTGACATGTATTACTTAGATGAATATGTAACCTTGTTTAGTAAACACTTTTACCAATCAGAAATAGAACAAAACGAAAAGACTAGGGCATTAGATTTATTATTACCAAACTACCACAAGTAGTATATGAAAACATAGTAAAAGCCTTTAGAGAAAATTTACCAAAAGAAGATACATTAGGATCAGGAATAGAATTTATAAGAAATGGTATAAAAGTGCATGTGAAACATATATAAAAAATAAAAAATTAAAAGGCATTATGAGAAACTCATTTAAATGTTGTGAAGAATATATAACGCCACATTTAGGGTGCAATAAAACATATAAAAGGATCAGTATGAAAAACTATAGAAAATTAAAAGGATATTTTAACAAGTATAAAAAATATAAAAGACAAAATCCAAAGAAAAAATATTATATTAAAAATAGAAATAAATACCCCAAGAATCCAAAAACCTACAGATGCTACAATTGCAAAAAATTAGGACACATAGCAAAAGAATGTAACCAACAAATTAAAAAGAAAATCATAAATATAATAGATGAAGAATTCATAGACATACATCTATTAAGTGACCAAGATATGTCAGACAATCTTTCAAACAGACACAGACACAGAATCAGAGCGAAAGTGAAAATGAGTAAAGAAGTAGAAACACCTCAAGAAATAAAATACCAAGAAGAACTAACAGAGGATTAGCAGAGAATAATATTTGATGACAAAATTTTCAGGCAATTAGAAAACCAACAAATAAATATTGACAAGGATAAAATATTTGAATTTCCTCTCATGAGAAAAATACCAAGAATAAAAACCCTCCTAAAGAAAAACACCTAAGAATATTATATAATATACCAAAAGGAACATGTTATAGACGTAGATCAGGCCACAGGAACCACACGAGTACCTTTAATTAGCAGAACAAGAAGTAATGAAGAACTAAATCATTTAAAAAAGCCCCAATGAAATATGTATATTTTGGAGGAATCGAAATTATGATAAAAGCATGTTCTAAAGAAGGCATAGACACTCCACTAGAACTATACTTAGCAGACGATATGATAATATACCCAGCTGAAAAAACCATTATAGCTAAAATAAAAGGAAACCTGATATACCAAAAACTGAAGTTTATAATAAAACCAAAATTTACTATAGCTCTAACAGACAATTATTATAGACAAAAGTTTAGTCTTATAATGGAAATTTTCAGGAATTAAACTAGCAAAAGGATGTAAAGTTATGACAATCAACGGGAAAAACATGTATGTGATAACTAATAAACATAGAATATCAGCTAAGCGGAGAAATAATGAAACAATCCAACTAGATAATCCCTTCAAACAACTACTAACCATAGTACAAGGCATTGAACCATATTACTTAAAGAATTAAGCAAATGAATTAGAAATAATAAGACACAGACTAAATATAAGCACGCCGAACCAGGTAGCAGAAACCAGCTATAAAACAGATCAATTTTTCATGAAGGCAGTAATCCATGATAGTTTAAGACAAATATGAATAGATACAGGATCCGGCGAAAACTATATAACACCTGACCTAATAAAACATGACTTAGCATTCCCAAGCGACCATAAATATAAAGACATACATGGCAATATAATAATTAGTAAAGAAAGTGTTACAAAAGAAATCATAATATCAAATTATAGATTTATGATTCCATTTGAGATTCAAGAACCTAGAAACGATGTGCTAATAGACATAATCTTAGGATATAACTGGCTGAATAAACATGACCATTATAGAATAGAAAAAGAAATAATGGAAATACAAACACTATGGAAAAGAATCATAATCCCACAAGACTTAGATGATTAAAAGAACCAGCGACAAAGAATTCTCGCAAGAATGTAAAGCAAAATATAAAAAAAATAGTACAAGAAGAACAGAGTCATAACTTTAAAATTTTCATATTAATCAACAAACTCATAAATAAATTAAAAGATTTAGTAGCAGAAAGATGAGAAATGGACACAAAAATAATGGAATATGGGTATCAATCAATAGAATATTCAGATTACGCAAATTGTGATGATTATATAATGAACATAGAAAACCGAATGTTTGGATGATCAACATAACAAACACGACAGAATTCGTTAGGGAATGTAAGAAAAAATACAAAGAAAAAATCAAGGAAAAAATACAACATGACTTTAAAATATACATATTAGTGAATCAATTTATAGGAGAACTACAACAAAGAGTTATTGAGACATGGTACCTAGGAAACCTGGATGATAGAAGACTTGCAGAATTTGAGGAAGAAATAGATAGGGCAAGATTCAAAATAAACACTGAATATTACCAAGTTAGTCCACATGAAACTTACAATGATGAATGAAACAAGAATGGATATAACGAAAGAAAAAAATTATATTTATATTAATTAAAATAATGCTGAAAGGCTATAACAATAGATATTATGCACCATACATTGATATAGGAGCCCGGATAAATATATGTAAGAAAAACTGTTTACCTGAATCCTGTTGGGATAGGTTAGAAACCCCTCTAGAAGTAAAAGTGCTCAACGGAGCAAAAGACATAATACAATATAAAGCTGATAATATAAATATACAGATATGAAAAAAAATAATGAAAATAAGTAGAATATACACTTTCGAACTAGAAGGAAAAGACATCATTTTAGGAAGACCATTCTTGAATCACTAGCCAATACAAATTACATAAAAACACCTAATATTGACAACACCCTATAAAGAATAAATACAGCCCTAATAATAAAAAATAGTAAGAAGAAAGAGGTTCCATGGATGAAAGGAACAAGCCAAATAGATCAAAAACTAATTAGAAAAAATGTAAATGAAATAACCTTACACATGTACAAAATAAATGAATTAACAAGTATAGAAAAAGAATTAGAAACATTATATTATGAAAAACCATTACAATTTTGGGAAAAACATAAGACAACAATAAAAATAGAATTGATAGATGAAAATAGTACAGTTACACAAACCCGTTAAAATACATACCAAATGATCTGATAGAATTCGAAAAACATATGCAAGAATTGTTAAATGAAGGCTACATAAGAGAATCAAATTCGAAACATAGTAGCCCAACATTCATTGTAAATAAGCACAGTGAACAAAATAGAGGCAAGACTAGGATGGTAATAGATTACAAAAACCTCATTGCTAAAACTAAAACATATAATTATCATATACCAAATAAAATATTAAAACTTAAACAAATTTTAGGATACCAATACTTTAGTAAATTCGATTGTAAAAGTGAATTTTACCACTTAATACTTGGTGAAGGAAGTAAAGCATTAACTGCATTCACTGTACCAAACAGATTTTACCACTTAATACTTGGATATAAGAATGCACCATGAAGATTTCAAACTTTTATGAACAAAAAAATTTAAGGGACTAAGAAATTGTGTCATTTATATGGATGACATATTGTTATACACTTACACAGAAAATTATCACTACAATTTGTTAAGAGAATTTATTATTGCTAGAAATGCAGGTGTAGCACTTAGTAAAAATAAAGCCCTAATATGTAAAAAACAGATATAATTTTTACGTATAGAGATAGATAAAACAAGAATAAAATGCAAAATCACATAATACAAAAAATTGCAACGTTTGATGATCTAGATATGAAGATCAAACTACAGTCATTTTTAGGCTTAGTAAACCAAGTAAGAGAATATATTCCTAACCTTTTTTAACACTGTAAACTATTACAGGATTAACTAAAAAAGGATAAAGAATACCATTGGGATAAAGTAGATAAACAGTATCCAAAAGATACAACATGTCTGTAGAAACCTACCTAAATTAGAATTCCTAGATGAAAGCAAGGAGTTTGTCTGGATAATAGAATCTAATGCTTTAGATAAGAGTTATGGATCAGTCTTAAAATATAAATATAAAGATGATCCACACGAATATTTGTGTAGATACCATTCAGGAAGCTTAAGAGAGAATGAGAATAAATGAGAAATCAACCGTAAGGAACTACTAACATTGTATTATGCAGTCCCACATTTTGAGATCTATGTGGTTTTCACGAAATTCATCGTAAGAACATAAAATATACAGGTAAAACACTAGCTTAGTGCAAAATTAGAAAATTCCATAGTAAAACGGAGATCCAAAGATTAGTTACGAAATAAAATTGTTTGATTTTACTATAGAACTATTAAAGTCCTCTGACAATAATTTCGCAGATGTGTTATCAAGATATGAAAGACTACAAACCTAAGTTGATTCATTCTCTACCTTGCACATGTTGAAGATAGAAGTACTTAACTTAAAAGTTGATATTGAACAATTAAAAAACCAAATCTAGAAATTACCAAAATTGAAACTCCAGATAGAGAAGCTAACCAAACCTGAAAACATCCTCATAAAAGAAAAAGAGACAATAACGATCATAGAACCTATGGCAATGTCAAAAACACCTATGAGACCTAGCCAAAATAAAAACCAAAATCTCAATAACCGTTTCCTGAAACCCGAACTGAAGTTTAAACCTACCCAATTCCTACATCCTCAAATCCAGACTTATGTCCAAACAGTAGAAAAACAGAAAAAAGAAAGCCAACATTTGCTAGTGACCAACTACTTAAGAAACCTAAAACAAGTTACTGACTCTTTCAACCAAAACCCTAGAGAGAAAACAACCAAAGGTAAGGGATATACAACCATCCCATTACCTGACATAAATAAACTCATTGCCTACCAAGAAACAAGCCCTAACCTAGTCAAGACAACCCACAACTATGGCCACTTACATACTGTTTACACACAGACAGGTAAGGAATTAGAACAACTACCTGAAATATGCCGAGCTGCAAAACAATATTTGGATATAGCTAAAGCAACTCTAATATATATCAAGTTTTTTGCGGCACAAGCAGAAGTGTTAAATGACAAAATTATTGTAGAACCAGAAGTAAAAGTTCAACCAGAACTACTACTTCCTGGACTACCACAAATTTTCTCAAGGAAAAGAGCAAAGAGTGTCCAACTTATATTTGAAGAATTACTCCACCAATATAATGGTCAAAATATATGGTTATACGAATCCAAAGGCCATCAGATAAGTTATTCGCAATCCCAGAAAACAAAAGAAGTGACTATGGGAGAAATATATAAGAGGCTAGAAACTCTGGCAAAACCAAAGGAATTACCACAGATCAGAGCTATAAAAGACAATACTCAACCAAACAAGCCTAGAGGAATACTATAAATTAGTGCAAAAATATCATGAGCACAACTGCTTTGAATGTTTGAAGGTGCAAGAAGCATGGGAATTGTGAAGTGCAGTTACTGTGAAGAATAAGCAGTATATAACATCTCAAAGAAGGAAAACCAAAAAAAGCTGTAGAAGACTATATACGTCAATGAGTCCAAGCCTTCACTCACTACCGTCCAGTACTAAAAAGTTGTGGAAGGACTTAAAAGACAAAAAGCACAATCACAAAAAAGTTGTGGAAGGACTCAAAACACAAAAGCAAAATCCCGACAACCTATTTCTAAAAAAGCAGCCACATTGAATAATGAAAAGACACAAAGTAGGCACACTTAAAAAGAAAAAAGAAAGTGACATAAAGTTGGCACACTAAAGAAGGAAGTGACATGAAGAAAACCACTCAAGCACATTGAAGAAGGAAGTGACATAAAAGAAAGCCACTCAAGCCAAAAGCATATCTTAGAGCAGCTCACTTCCACTCATCGGCTATAAGTATCAGCCAGAATGGGGCATTCGCTCTTCACCCATCCTTTGCCCTTGTAATCCTCTCTCATCCTTCTGTTCTCCCATCCGAATCCACTGTGGCAGCAATTATAAGGATGCTAGAACGTGATTCGCCAAGCCTTTCAGCAGAACCATCAGCAATTCTAGCAACTCAATGACCAGCAAAAACGATTCCTCTCAAAGTGGCACCACAATTCTCATAGTTTGTCAGGATAGAAGCTCTCCCCATTCTCTAACTCCTGGAATGCTGTTGTTCCCCTTAAGGTTCAAATTATTTGCAGAATGCATGTGTCTACCAGTTGAGCCCACCCCATCAATCCTCAAATGCCTCATTTCAGTTGCCATTTGGAACGACATGCTGCTGCTACCATCTCCAGATTTGACTGAACTCTGCTTACGATCTTTTTGACTACCAAATACGAATGCGCTCCCACCAGAGCAAGACTCTTGCGCCTCATGAAAGTTAAAAATCAATGAGAATGGGTCGGCTCTGCTGATTCTAAGATTGAGAATGGGTCAATGGCTGGCGAAGAACCAAGAACCGAACGTTTTACCTTCGGTGCGAACAGAGGAAACACATGGAGTTCCGATAAGAGCAATAGTTTAGCTAAAGGATTGAGCGAGGGCACAGAAAAGAAGCTGCCTGATGAAATGAGAAAGTTGATAATCGATGTGGCGCAAGAGGCTTGCTCGGGTGGGAGCGTATTCGTATTTGGCAGTCAAAAAGATCCGAAGCAGAGTTCAGTCAACTCCGGAGATGATAGCAGCTCAGAGGATTGCTTGAAGTGCTTCCCGTATGCTATCGAAGAGATCGGGAAGAATCACACGCTAGGCCGAGTGTGGCGGTTTGTTTGCCCGAGCAGCGTCATCCTGCACTACACCTGGCCTTTCTTTTTAACCTCACCAGGCGAGACCTGTCCTGTTTCGTTCTCCTGCTCTCGATCATTTGCTTTGGCCATTAATCGAAGCTCATAGTTTGACGTACTCTGGCAATAGAATTTGGGACCACGAGAAAAAAAATGTTTGCCTACCTCCAAGTTTTCGCATCATTTTCTCTCTTCCAGACATAAATAAGATTAATTGACTTTGCTTATCTCAGCAGGAAGTAAAAATGGTAACCAGAGGAGAACCGTGATTGTCATTTCCTCCACAGCAGGGATACTGCTGCTAGCAATGGGGACTATCGTGTTGGATTTCCATACGCGAAAGAGGAAACGACTTGATGGTGAGTTCCACTATCCTGAGCAAATTTTTCGTGGCGGCTTTACATGACTTCTCATGTTGTCATAAGTGAGCTTCATTTTTCAAAACTCTTGCGGCAGAGGAGCTAAGAAAATACAACAGTGAGATGGCTTTACTCATAGGTAATCTCACTGAGGATGAAAGAAACCATCAGCTGCCTCAGTACAGCCTAAGAGCAATGCAGGCAGCCACCAATAATTTCTCGAATGAGACTTGGAAGAGGAGGATTTGGCTTTCTCTATAAGGTACTTCACTATTTCATTGTCACGTACATCTACATAATTAAATCCTATGCAGACTTTTATCCTATGTTGCATGAGTGCACCTAAACAGCTGCCACACCTATGTTGATGTTGGTGCTGGTGCTTTCCGATCACAGCACATCCAGTGCCGTAAAGTAAGCTCAAACGATCCTAAATTGACATTTTTGAATTACCAAGTAAACTAGCCCTAATAAAATAGTTATAATGACTTAAATGTAAACATAGACAAATAAGACTATGAAATAGTTAATTGAAAACTGTATATATATATATATACTTCATCTCTCGTCTAGCTAGGGTCCTCTCCTCTCGCTTACCCGTAGTGATTGGTGGAATGGGTCCTGATAGAAGGTCGTGGGCCCACAACCAGATGGCAAGGCAGCCGTGTGGTAGTACTCTCTCCCTGGTTAATTTTCTCCCATAGTTAGAAAAACCAGATGTATGTTCGTTTGCAAGAACCAATTGGATTGGATGGTCGATCGCTATCATTATCAGCTGCAGGGGATGTGAGAATACCTGGTTGGGTGTTTGTGGAAATAGAAGCAGCGTATGCTTTGGGGTTGCCCGTGTCTCAAACGGGGAAAATGGTCCGGTCCCATCGTTATAGTTGTTTCTTTCGAACAGGTACCTATGTATAACAATTTTTATAAGGAAAATGTAACTCATGGCTCCTCAGTCAACTTAAAAGGTGTTCACTAGATACCGGTGCTGATTATTATCTTATCATCACCATCATAAAGCCAAGTTAAACTTAAAAATGTAACTCATGGTTCCTCAGTCAACTTAAAAACTTGGCCAGTAGTCTTTATATATATATATATATATATATATATATATATATATATATATATATATATATATATATATACACACGTAAAAGGAGGCGAGTAACTACCAGCTTTTTTTTAAATGCCAAGTTTTAATGAGAATCATTTGGATTATTGATTCTATAAGGATTGGAGTCTGAAAATTAAGTTGTCAATAGATAAGTCAAAGTCTTTCAAGAGTCTGAAATATCTTTTAAGAAAAAAAAGTGGGAGAAAGGAAAAGAGGGAAACAAAATAAGTTTTTTAAAGTGAAACACCTTGTCCTCTTCGAGTGGTATTTCATACTCTTAAAAAATAGTTTGGATTTTATATTTTCGACTTCTTCTCCACGGTCTCAATTCTTTGGAATGGACAGCCTATTTGTATCAAGTTGGCACACATACACATATATATTATATATAGAAAAATTGAATGGTGACTCTGGCTTTTCAGAGTCACGGAACCATTTAATCAGGGCCGTTCAATCCTCATGATGGACGGTAGAAAAACAATAAGAACATTTCCTCATCGATTAATATGTCAATGAAAAACATTTTTATTTTTAATTACTTTTTTAATGGTCAGTACAAAATGACTGAGGCTGATTTGGAGCATTACAGAGACCGTGAGAGGGAATTCCGATAGACCGTGGAATGATATCGAGTAAAGCCAAATCACACTTATTCGTCGGTCCATAACTTATTTATTTGTTTCTAGAGGTAGTCCGAAGGTTCACCCGGTTTTACGCACCTAAAGTGATGCAAAGCGATGAGCAATACTAGGTTAAAACCTAAACAGGGAATATTATGTGAATCAAGAGTTTGTAAAGTCTTCATATTAGGATTACATATGACAAGTATATTTCATCGACCTCCCCTTCCCGGCTACGCAACTTCTTTCCCTCTCTCTCAAACCGTGAAAGAGTTCACTCACTCACCGATCAATCGCTCTCCTTTGCATTTTCAGCAAAAGAAAACTTCAAGAAGAATACAAGAGCCTCTTAGACGGCGCTCTGACTGACTGCCGACCACCCAATGAGAACCATTGACTTGACTTGGGTGGTGCCCCAACCCGTTTCTTCATATTTCCGTCACCTTTATTTATTTTGATCTTGAGTACCAAGTGGTGCACAAGCCCCTTCGTTTCTGTTTCCCTCACCAGTTTTCCTGATCTTGTGTTTCTGCTTAACGTCTTCCGGAGTTGCAGGTACGAATTCTCTTTCTTGTACGGCTTCAAGTTTTTGATTAATACGTCTCTTTATTTTTGTCGGCTCTCTTCGTGTTTCTTTATTAAATTTCCATTGAAAATAAACAGCTTTAGTGGCTCATGTGGGAGTAGTTTCTAGACCTGATGATTTTATGCGTGTGATTTTATGAGACTAATTAAGTAGAAAGAAGAGGAAGTATGGATTGATTTCGTTCTCATTGAAGTTCTGAAGTTTTCTGCAGCATCCTGGAGTTGTTGATTATCCAACTTTAGCAATACGTGGATGGATGAATCTTGCATGCTTTCATTTCAGTCTTGCCTGGACACAAATATGTTAGCATCCTCTATTATGTTAGATCGTGCACTACATCAATTCTGTCAATCGCCTCCAACTCTAAAACTGCTATTCTTTTCGTAAATCGATCGGAGCACTGATACTGAGATCTTCTTTGGTATGATATTGATATCATATATATATATATTTTTTAATTTTTTGGCATGCTGGAAGCATTTTTGTCATATGTCCCCTTCTTGATATTAAATGCATTTTCTCAACCAATTTTTCATCGACCCTCAAATACCCCTGACGGGGATGGCCAGTCGGACATTTAAAGGTTTGATCTCTGTTTATAAATTGTTGTATGGAGGCAAAGGATGAGCTCAAGAATGTAAATTTCCCACTTTTCTGGATAAATAACTACACGTACCACAAACTTATGACACTTTTTTTATTTTTTTAAAAAAGAGCTCAATTTTGAAGAAATATACGTTTAGCTTCTTGACATGGACAGGAAAAAAGAGATCAGTTGAAAAATCATGCAGGTTGTCATAAGAGCCAGAAAAAATTTTGGCAGCATAACATATTTTGACATAAAAAACAACGATATAGAACCACATAAACCCAGGATTCTTATCAAATGAATAGAACCACATAAATGCAGAACATGTTATACATTATGGAATTCAATTATCATAGGTGGAATGACATAATGCCTAAGTTTCCTGTTCACAATACCTTCTTTAGTTGAATAAGAGGAGTAAAGAAAATTTTTTAAAACAATTGAAACTATACAATTATTAAGGTGCTTTTCATGTTATGGTCTTCAACATGGGAAGGCATGTTCCAACTATTATCATAGGTAATTGAGGGTAAATTTTTTTGAAATTCAACACTTACCCTTACGAGGGAAGAGACTTTCATTCAACTATCAAGCGTCAAAACATGGCCGCATAACATATAACCAACAAGTTAGAGATTGAGCATACAACCAATATGCACTAAGGTAAAAACGAAGAAAGTGGTGGCATTTTAGATATTTTCTATGACGTAATGTACATTTTAATCTTTTAATATCTACATAATTTCCATTTTATCATTTTTAAAAGTGTTCTTTTTTCATTTTAGTAGAAGCATTTTAATGATTGTGCATGAGAATGGGGTGTTGAATACCCTTTCTTTTGGATCTCGCAAGAATTTGAAAGGAAATTCACAAGTGTTTCTCGCATTTTTGTGAATATCACTTCAAACAAGCAACAAAACAAAATCAAGTTCGAGTAGCTTCGTTTCCGACATAGTGGCACCAACTGTCATAACTACTATTTTTTTTTCGTTTACATAATTTTAATTGTTTTTGTTATTTGTAATGAAATAAAAAGTACGGCTTAAATCAGTCCACATATAGACGGAAGCCTCACCAATTCGGTTCACTTTCCGGCGTTACCTACATACCCGCTAGTCTCGCGAGCCACCTTCAAATCAGCGGTAGTCAGATCCATAACAGCAGCAGCAGCAGGACACTGCAGATTCAGACGAAGTTAGAGAATGTCGACTGGAAGTGGCGGGAAGAACGCCGGCGATGAAATGAGGTGAGCCGACCGCGGCCGTCGCCTTTTCCTTCGTTTCTTTCTCTTTCACAATCGACGATCAACCTCCCCCATGGCAACCACAACGCGGTCAATTGTCCAACGCTTTTCATGTCTGTTAATTCTTCTTCTTGGGCTGCTGCAATCTCCTCCATCGGTTCACCCGAGTATGACTGAAGATCCCATCGAAGCAAGACTGAGACAGAACAATTACTTGGACAGAATCTGCTTTCCAAGCGCAGATGGATTGTCCCCAATCTACCGGCAAAACTTGGAAGAGATATTTCGCTACTTGGTCGACTCCATTCCCCTTATGGGCTTCTCCAACACCTCCGTCGGCGAATCCACCGATACTATCTACGGCTTTGCTATATGTCGAGGCGACATCCCTGGAGATCTATGCCGGAACTGCATCGCCGCCGCCGTCGAGAGGGTCAAGATCGAATGCCCAAGCAACAGCTCTGCCATGATATGGTTCGAGGCCTGCTTCCTTCGCTTCTCCAGCAAGCGGTTCTTGGGGATCTTTGAACCGAAATTCCCCATCGTGTGGACGGACAATTCCCAGCTGTTTGCCAAGTCCGACGGCATGGAGTGGGTATACCCATTGGTGAACGAGGCTGCCGATAACTCGAAGCGGTTTGCCACCATGATAGAGTCGAAGGGCGGGTACACCAGCTACAGCTTGGCGCAGTGCACCATTGACCTCAGCTCAGCGGATTGCTCGGCGTGCTTCCAGTATGCTATCAAAGAGATCGGGAATAATCACACGCTAGGCCGAGTGTGGCGGTTTGTTTGCCCGAGCTGCGGCATCATCCACTACACCTGGCCTTTCTTTTTAACCTCACCAGGTGGGCCCTGTCCGGTCTCGTTCTCCTGCTCTCGATCATTTGCTTTGGCCATTAATCGAAGCTCATAGTTTGACGTACTCTGGCAATAGAATTTGTGACCACGAGAAAACAAATGTTTGCCTGCCTCCAAGTTTTTGCATCATTTTCTCTCTTCCAGACATAAGATTAATTGACTTTGCTTATCTCAGCAGGAAGTAAAAATGGTAACCAGAGGGGAACCTTGATTGTCATTTCCTCCACAGCAGGGATACTGCTGCTAGCAATGGGGACTATCGTGTTGCATTTCCATACGCGAAAGAGGAAACGACTTAATGGTGAGTTCCACTATCCTGAGCAAATTTTTTGTGGCGGCTTTCCATGACTTCTCATGTTATCATAAGTGATCTTCATTTTTCAATACTATATACTCTTGTGGCAGAGGAGGTAAGAAAATACAACAGTGAGATGGCTTCACTCATGAGTAATCTCAGGTGAACAGAATGGTCGGCTTGTCGCAGTGAAAAGGCTTTCTGAGCGATCTGGGCAGGGGCTGATGGAGTTTATGAATGAAGTTACATTGATCGCAAAGCTTCGACACAAGAACTTGGTTGGTCTATTGGGTTTTAGCGTGGAGCAGGGAGAAAAGACTATTATCTATGAATTCATGCCGAATGGCAGCCTTGGTGCTTTTTTTTTTTTTGGGTGACGAACATCTTTAGTTCTCATTTTTCCTTTTTCCGCTAAAAAGACTGCTGCTTCTCCTCATGGTGATAAAAAATGTCTGGTCTTTTGCTCTTTTCTCTTGCGATGTTGGTTTCTTGTATTTAATTCTGAAATTTGTCTTGCAAGTTTCTTTTGATCTACTATACAAACATGGTTTGCCCTGATAAGAACAAATGTCGGTCAACCAACTAAATACTAATGCCTCTATTAAGACAAAAGTAAACAGAAAAAATGCATACCCTAAAACACTATAACCCAAACAAGAAATCACACAAGCTAACTTTCAGAATCAAATAGAACAGCATCATGTAATTGGTCCGGAGGTTTCATGGAAATTTAAGTTGTTTGGGTTATAGTGTTTTAGGGTCAAGAGTCCTTGGTTCCACTACATACAACCAGGAGGTTTCATGGAAATTTAAGTTGAAATCCAACTCAAATATGAGCATCTTGCAAGCTAAAAAAGGGGGAACATCATTAAATTCACCTACATTTCAATCATATGACTTCTGTTGCTAGGATTTCACAGGAAGGAAGAGTGTCAATTACACCTATTTGTCTTGCTGCTACAGGAAAAGAGGCCATCGCAAGTTTACATTCTTTGCATGGTTGGCACCAAGTCGAAACAACATGGTCCTATGCTGCACAACTAAAAGCATAAGTAGTATTACTGAACTTTGAAGCACCCATCTAAAAACTTGGATCCTTGACTTGCATTTGAATAATTCATATGAAATCTTTCACTAGACTGAGACTACATTTAAGTGAAGCAAAAAATACAAAGAAAACAGTGGATGAACAAAATAATAAAAGGGATCAACAACCATAATAGGATTATCATTTCCTTAGGATGCCACTTTTGTTTTTCATCAAATCGAATGGCCATATTTTGTTAATGAAAATTAACAGAATCACTGAAAGCTCTTAAGTGGAACTCTAAGGACAGGGGTTGATGGCAACCTCTGAACCCCTCCTTTTGCCAGCGGATGGCATTCCCCTTTTCTTAGAAGAGTTCATGAAAGAAGGGGGAAGGACAATCGCCTCCTCCTTGTAGGGCTGGACAACGAGCCAAGCCAATTCAAGTTACTCGAACTGGCTCGGAAAAACTTGTCTCGTGCACGACTCGTTTATAAACCAGCTGAGTTTGAGCTTACAAATGTACTTGAAATGATAGACGAGTCGAGTTGAAGTTTCAAGAACTCAACTTGTTTATACTCGACTCAGCTCGCACTGGTACTTTATATAATATTACCAAAATCGGTTCACTGAATCACCATGTTTAACTTTTAGGGCCCATTTGATGGGCGGGTGAAATTTAATACGGTAATTTTTTTTGAAAAAAAAATTATAGGATCAAATTTCTCCCTCTTCCAATCTGAGACCATGTTTGATGCACATGAAGAATTTACCATAGTAAATTTAACCCTGTTTGATGCACATGAAGAATTTATTCATAGATCAAACTAATGTTAGGTATGTTTTAATCTTCATAACTTTTTTGTCATGTACAACAATGTTCAAGCATTTTACTCTCACGTTGTTGAAAGACAAACGACAATATATTAATAATATAATGAACAACTGCTAACTTCAACAGATCGAAACCAAAAATTGAAAACTAAATAACAGAATTTAATCTCCATTTAGTGAACAACTGCTGTCAGATTTTCAAGCAAATCGAAAACATGACAAGAAAATGTATTAAACACCCAACTTATGCTCAAAAAACACCCAAATCAGACGCCTATACACCTCATTCAACCACACGGCAACAAATCATATGCCCAAATCAGACGCCTAGCTTATGCAGAAAAAACGCACAAATCATTCCCTGCCGGTAACTGTGGCATAAGCAAGGGAGATAGAGAGACTCATGGGGCAGTAACAGAGGGGAAGGAGCGGCGACTGTGGCAGTGGCGGATGCTGCCCTGTCTCTGCGTCTCTCTTCCCTCTCTTCCCTGCCGGTGTGAAGCCACATAAGAACAACTTAGGGCAAGAGAGAAAGGGAGAAAGGGAAGGCATCAGAGAGAGAAAGGGAGAAAGCATACTGGTAGAGGAGCGGATTGGCGACGGTGGAGCGGAGAGGCGACGGCGCAGCGGCGACGGTGTGAGCTCGTTTTACTCTGGTGCGACAGTGAGAAGGCACGAGGGAGGAGGAGCTGCGGAGGGAGGTCGAGCAGAGTGAAATGAGGGCCCGAAACAACTATCTCGAGCGGGTGAAATTTCACCCGCTTCCTTTTAAGTTAAACAGGTGAAATTTCACCCCGTTTGATGGGTTTTCAATCGGGTGGGTGAAATTACAAATTTACCCCTCCCCACCAGATTTCACCCGCACATCAAACGGGCCCTTAGGTTAGAAACAAATTTTCACAAGTTAACATTTACACAAGTTAAATAAGTTAACGCTTACACAAGTTAAACGAGTTAATGCTTACACAAGTTAACGCCTAAACAAGTTAAATAGGTTAAACGAGTCGAGTTCGAGCTCGATTTTGTGTAGTCGAGTCGAGCTCGACCTTGCTATAAGGAGTTTGACTCGAGCTCGAGCTTGAGTTTTTTAAGCAAGTCGAGTTCGTGTGCAGCCTTAGTTCCTTGGGTGGTTTAACAGAGGACTGTCTTGCATTCTTTCTCTCTTCAAGAGTGGGGAGGCAAGGGGCCGGATGCCTTCACTTTCAGGTACAAAGCTCTCTTTCAATACCCAGACAAGAAAAGGAAATGAACAAACGGATTTTATGTGGTTCGAAAACAAGTTTCTTTGACATCTATGGTCCCACTGCTGAATACTTCACTATCAAAGAAAGATCAAAGAATACAAGGAACTGACCCCTCTTAAACATAGAATTAGGACAAACCCACAAAATGTAAAATAACATAACGGCCAAATTAAGAAAGCCTATTGATAAAACTCCACACTCCAACATTCATCTTTTTTAAAAAGATTAAAAAAAAACATCTACCAAGAGTCTATGTTTCTTGATAAATCTACTAAGGATGGGGTTGTTAATCATGGACAAGATTTGGCACCCAGTTCGAAATGCAGTTATGTATTTGCCTGATATTACATAAATGTGAAATGTCAAGTCAGTTTGAGTTCCAAATTTTGCCTTTCAAGAAGTTTGAAGCCAACTTCTTTCTCCGATTTGAATAATGTCATCACAAACAGTTAAATTTGGTAGACGCGGCATAAAACACAAACCCAGATTGCGGGATACAAATGATTAAATCGACATCAACCAACGACGGATCCACCCAAATTAGAATGAAAGGCACCGATATAATCAAGCAATTGAATGGAGGACATTCTGGTGTCTTTTCAATCTTCAGGTATGTATTTGTTCCTTTCGAAATGCTTAGAAGGAAACTGCTCTACAATATATAGGCCTCCCACAGCACTTTATTTCGAAATGCTTAGAAGTTCTCTCTCTCTCTCTCTCCCTCGATCATACGATGAAACTGTTAACATCCTCATTCATTAGTTGCATCTTCATGAAACTATACCTATAACATCCTCATTCAAATGTGCATATGTGTTGAATAGAGAGAGCGAGAAGGGGGTATTGGGTGGGGAAAATATGTGGGGACTATCTATCTTTGTGTGTGTGTATCTTAAGTGGGATGGGGTTTAACTCTCTATGCTAAGAAATCGTGCGTGTGTCTTAGGCAGCTATATTAGTAAGCGTTCTGTAATCTGAACAAGAAATGAGTAATCAAGATTTCTATCTACGCTTACACCTGCTCTGAAATCTATCCCTTGTTTTTCTTGAAATATATGGCAAGCACTTTAGAAGAAAAGTGTATTTAGGTTGCACAAAACAAAAATAGAAGAACCCTTAGGTATGCCTTTAACCACATAAGTTTTAAGGCCTTTAGTAAAGTTATTTAAACAAAGAGAGAACCGACAAAATGGGATTTTAGTCAAGACGAAAAGCAGTAACAAAGCGTCACTAAAGAACAAGTAATAAAAGCGGCAACAGAAAAATAGCAAAGAAAGCAAAAGCAAAAGATATGCAGAAACAAAAACCAAAGTTTCATTGAAAAAAACAGGAGGAAGGGGACCTACAATATGAAGTCAGTGACAGACACAAGTCCAGATTCTTTCTATGAGGCAACATGGACCTCTCCTGCGTGACAAGAAAGATAAGTCATATCAATGAAATTTGATGCACGTCCCACATCACGAGAGAAGGTGGACAAACTTGGAACCTTGCCTTGCGTTTGGGTAACTATTGTGACTAGATATTATCTGTTGATGTAGCAGAAAATGTATAGACTGAAGTGGTTGATCAGAAGAACAACCACTGGTGCTCCAACTGATCTGCACTCGTTGCTAACTTTGGCAGCTATAAATAGCTATTAGGTGTCTGTTCTGAAGCCTTCATTGATCACCACATCTTTTCTTCCTTAAAAAAAAAAAATTACACAGAGCTGCCTAAGAAGATCACCACATCATCAAAATGTTAACCAATACACTGACCAATGTTTCCACCGACTTCTCAAAGATGGCGAAAACAGCAAAATAAAAACGGGTAATTTACAAATTTTTTTTTTGTATTCATTTTTTTTTTCCTCGTTGCCTGCAACAAGGGTCCAAGTATATTAAACTAAACTTGAGCACCAGGCCAGGTTTATTTGACCATGCTGTGTTCGATCAATGTTGGAGACAAGACAGGAATTGATGTGTTATTGAATTATTTTTTAAAAGCTTTTTGTATAGTGGGTTTGATAAATCAGGTGAGGTCATCTCGTGCACGCTGGTAAACCTATGTACGACGAATTGGCTGAAACCCCTTTCTTTCGGAACTGCTTCCAAATTTGTGAGATTGATTATTTAACTCTACAGTAGAAAATAGTGCAGCAGAGATCACACAGATTGGAAATCAAAACCTTTTTACCACCTGGTTGCGCTCTGCCTTTAGAAAGGTGTGACTGTACACACTTATTTCTTTGTTTTGATGGGAGACAATTAGTTGTATGCTGACGGGTTTGTAACTTGTTTTACTAATGAAACAGTACTATTCCGAAATACTAATGGCTGGTGGACTGACTTGAAGGAGCACGTAGCTTAGCTGGTAGGGCTGGTGGTGCATGGAAAGAGCTGTTTCCAGTTTGACTGGTTAGGTGCAGTGCTCCTCATTCTTATTAGACATTTGAGAACCAAATTTAGCAGTGCACCATCTGCTGAACACAGAACTGGACCTGAGCAAGGAAAAGAGAAGGACTTCATCTCTCGTCTAGCTAGGGTTCTCTCCTCTCGCTTACCCGTAATGACTGGTGGAGTGGGTCCTGATATAAGCTGGTGTGGCCACAACCAGATGGCAAGGCAGCCGTGTGGTAGTACTCTCTCCCTTCTTAATTTTCTCCCGCACTTGGACAAACCAGATGTATGTTTGTTTGCAAGAAGCAATTGGATTGGATGGTCGATCGCTATCATTATCTGCTGCAGCTGCAGGGGACGTGGGGATACATGGTTGGGTGTTTGTGGAAATAGAAGCAGCGTAAGCTTTGGGGTTGCCCGTGTCAGCAACGGGGACAATGGTCCGGTCCCATCGTTATCGTTGTTTCTTTCAAACAGGTACCTATGTATAACAGTTTTTTATAAGGAAAATGTAACTCATGGCTCCTCAGTCAACTTAAGAGGTGCTCACTAGATACCGGTGCTGATTATTATCTTATCATCACCATCACAAAGCCAAGAGGAGGAGCTTGAAACCGGCCTCTTTCATATATATATATATATATATAAGAAGACAAGTAGCTACCACCTTTTTTATATGCCAAGTTTTTATGAGAATCATTTGGATCGTTGATTCTATAAAGATTAAAGGATGAAAATAAGTTGTAAATACATAAGTAAAGTCTTTCAAGAGTCTGAAATACCCTTTAAGAAAAAAAAATGAGAGAAAGGAAAAGAGGGAAATAAAATAAGTTTGTTAAAGTGAAATACATTGTCTTCTTTGAGTGGTATTTCATATTCTTGAATAATAATTTGCATTTTATATTTTCAACTTCTTCTCCACGGCCTCAATTCCTTGGAATCGACAGCCAATACGATTTGTATCAAGTTCACACACACATATATATATATATATATATATATATAATGGTTACTTTGACTTTTTACAATCACTAAGCCATTTAATGAGGGTCATTCAATTCATCATGATAGATAGTAGAAAACAATAAGAAAAACATGATTATCATTTTCATCATGGGTTTGTATATTTTTATTTATGTTTTTTTTTCAACCATCCATTTATATTAGATGGACGACTTTGGTATGTTAGATAGCTGGGTAACTCTAAATAACTAGAGTCACAATTCTCTCTCTCTCTCTCTCTCTCTCTCTCTCTCTCTCTCTCTCTCTCTCTCACAATTCTCTCACTCTCTCTCTCTCTCACTCACAGTTGGCGAGGAAACCCATATACAGTACTGATACCGATATTTAAGACATTTCCTCATCGATTAATATGTCAATGAAAAATATTTTTTGATTACTTTTTTAATGGTCAGTACAAAATGACTGAGGCTGATTTGGAGCATTGCAGAGACAGTAAGAGGGAATTCCGATAGACCGTGGAATGATATCGAGTAAAGCCAAATCACACTTCTTCGTCAGTCCATAACTTATTTATTTGTTTCTAGAGGTAGTCCGAAGGTTCACCCGGTTTTACGCACCTAAAGTGATGCAAAGCTATGAGCATTACTATTTAGGTTAAAACCTAAATAGGGAATATTACTCGATGTGAATCAAGAGTTTGTAAAGTCTTCATATTAAGAATAAATATGACGTATATTTCATCGACCTCGCTTTCCAGGCTACGCAACTCCTCTCCCTCTCTCTCTCAAACCGTGAAAGAGTTCACTCACTCACCGATCAATCGCTCTCCTTTGCATTTTCAGCAAAAGAAAACTTCAAGAAGAATACAAGAGCCTCTTAGACGGCGCTCTGACTGAATGCCGACCACCCAATGAGAACCATTGACTTGACTTGGGTGGTGCCCCAAGCCGTTTCTTCATCTTTCCGTCACCTTTATTTATTTTGATCTTGAGTACCAAGTGGTGCACAAGCCCCTTCGTTTCTGTTTCCCTCACCAGTTTTCCTGATCTTGTGTTTCTGCTTAACGTCTACCGGAGTTGCAGGTACGAATTCTCTTTCTTGTACGGCTTCAAGTTTTTTATTAATACGTCTCTTTATTTTTGTTGGCTCTCTTCGTGTTTCTTTATTAAATTTCCATTGAAAATAAACAGTTTTAATGGCTCATGTGGGAGTACTTTCTAGTCCTGATGATTTTATGCGTCTGATTTTATGAGACTAATTAAGTAGAAAGAAGAGGAAGTATGGTTTGATTTCGTTCACATTGAAGTTCTGAAGTTTTCTGCAGCACCCTGGGATGAATGAATCTTGCAGTTATGGTACTATCGACGCCTAGACACAAATATGTTAGATCCTGTAATACGTTAGTTCTGTCAATCGCCTCGAACTTCAAAACTGCTATTCTTTTTGTAAATGGATGTGAACACTGATATTGATATATTGTTTGGTCTGGCAAAGTAATTTCATTACTACATAAATCCGTTTACACATGCAACAAGCAGGGCAAAGCAGAGGCGAGGCCATAAAACCTTAATTTTTTTTTATGGGGCATTGGATATGTACATGACACACCTAAGATCATAGAGCAGTGACTTAGGTCAGCTTCATATAATATTTATACCCCATGCATGCTTCTGGGCGCAACTATTACGTTCTTTTTTTTTTCTTTAATTGTTCATCTCTGCATGTAGATTCTGCTGTTCTTCGTTGCAGAAAATTCAGAACATGTTTGTGGTGCTCCTGCATATAGGCTGGCGATCACATCAATTGTAGGACGCATATCGTAATTTTTCAAAACAGAAACCCTATTATATTTTTTTTTTTACAGTATTACATATAAAATTTTGATTTTTCAAAATATCCTAGGAAGTCATTGCCCTGCTGGCCCGGCTTGGGTAAAGGTGGAGCTAGTAATGCTCGTTTTTTGGGGTCGATTAATAGTTTTAAGACAATAGTTAAAATAAATTTTTCAAATTTTTCATGTAAGTAAATGAATGTTTTTAAATTACATATAAAATTTCTTTTTCTTGCAAAAATTTAAAGAGGGCATGGCCCTTGCCAGCCTCCTGGCTCTGCCCTACCCCTCGGTCCGTCACTACATCTGAGTCCAACTTGCCGACGCATGGAACTGAGAGAGAGAGAGAGAGAGAGAAAGCGTTTTTGTCGTTCGTCGGCTTCTCGTATTTAAAAAAAAAAGAACTCAATTTTGAAGATATATACGTTTAGCTTCTTGACATGGACAGGAAAAAAGAGATCAGTTGCAAAAGCATGTTGGTGGTCACAAGAGCCAAAAAATTTGGCAACAAAACATATTCTAACAGAAAACAACGATTGAATGGCTGATTTTGATGATTTTTATCAAATCAGTAGAACCACATAAACACATGATTTCTATTAAATTATTAGAACCACATAAAGCATGATATATATTATGGCATTCCATTGTCATAGGTAAACTGTCATAATGCATAAGTCTCCATCAAAGAAATGTCATTTGTTTGGTCACAACACTTTCTTTAGCTGAATAAGAGTTGTAAAGAAAAAAATTTAAAACAATTGAAAATTTGTTATGGTCTTAACGTTGACTTCCATTCAACTATCAAGGGTCTTTTAATTCTTTTCTACCCATAACACGTGACCTTTTGTTAGGGACCATAACATATAATCTGTAAGTAGAGATTGAGTTGTGTGCAGTTAGAAATTTTTTATAAAGCCATGTATATTTTAGTTTTTTTTTTTTCGTTTTGGCAGGGGCGTTTTGGTCATTACACACCCCTGAGGTGTGTGTGTTTGGGATCTAAGTAGACTTTCTTTTGGATCTGGATGAATTTGAAATGACATGCACAAGTATTTCTTGCATGTTTGTGAATATCTGTTCAAACAAACAGAACCAAAATAAAGTTTCGTTCCCGACATGGTGCTACCGACTGTCAAGTTTTGTAACTACTGTTTTTTTATCGTTTACATAATCTAAATTGTTTTAGTTATTTGTGATGAAACAAAAGTACGGCTTAAATAAATCAGTCCATATATAGACGGAGTCTCACCAATTCGGTTCACTTTGCGGCCTTTCCTATATACCAGCTAGTCTCGCAAGCCACCTACAAATCAGCGGTAGTCAGATCATAACAGCAGCAGCAGCAGGTCAGTGCAGATTCAGACGAAGTCAGAGAATGTCGACTGGAAGTGGAACGCCGGCGATGAAATGAGGTGAGCAGGCCGCGGCCGTCGCCTTTTCCTTCGTTTCTTTCTCTTTCACAATCGATGATCAACCTCCCCCATGGCAACCACAACGCGGTCAATTGTCCCACGCTTTTCATGTCTGTTAATTCTTCTTCTTGGGCCGCTGCAATCTCCTCCATCGGTTCACCCGAGTATGACTGAAGATCCCATCGAAGCAAGAGTGAGACAGAACAATTACTTGGACAGAATCTGCTTTCCAAGCGCAGATGGATTGTCCCCCATCAACCGGCAAAACTTGGAAGAGATATTTCGCTACTTGGTCGACTCCATTCCCCTTATGGGCTTCTCCAACACCTCCGTCGGCGAATCCACCGATACTATCTATGGCTTTGCTATATGTCGAGGCGACATCCCTGCCGATATATGCCGGAACTGCATCGCCGCCGCCGTCGAGAGGGTCAAAATCGAATGCCCAGGCAACAGCTCTGCCATGATATGGTTCGAGGCCTGCTTCCTTCGCTTCTCCAGCAAGCGGTTCTTGGGGATCTTTGAACCGACATTCTCCATCGTGTGGACGGACAATTCCCAGCTGTTTGCCAAGTCCGACGGCGTGGAGTGGGTATACCCATTGGCGAACGAGGCTGCCAATAACTCGAAGCGGTTTGCCACCATGATAGAGCCGAAGGGCGGGTACACCAGCTACAGCTTGGCCCAGTGCACCATTTACCTCAGCTCAGCGGATTGCTTGGCGTGCTTCCAGTATGCTATCAAAGAGATCGGGAAGAATCACACGCTAGGCCGAGTGTGGCGGTTTGTTTGCCCGAACTGCGCCATCATCCACTACACCTGGCCTTTCTTTTTTACCTCACCAGGTGAGCCCTGTCCTGTTTCGTTCTCCTGCTCTCAATCATTTGCTTTGGCCATTAATCGAAACTCCTGGTTTGACGTACTCTGGCAAAAGAATTTGGGACCACGAGAAAACAAATGTTTGCCTACCTCCAAGTTTTCGCATCAATTTCTCTCTTTCAGACATAAATAAGATTAATTGACTTTGCTTATCTCAGCAGGAAGTAAAAATGGTAACCAGAGGAGAACCGTGATTGTCATTTCCTCCACAGCAGGGATACTGCTGCTGGCAATGGGGACTATCGTCTTGAATTTCCATATGCGAAAGAGGAAACGACTTAATGGTGAGTTCCGCTATTCTGAGCAAATTTTTCGTGGCGGCTTTGCATGACTTCTCATGTTACCATAAGTGGGCTTCATTTTTCTATACTGTACTCCTGTGGCAGAGGAGCTAAGAAAATACAACTGTGAGATGGCTTCACTCATGAGTAGTCTCACTGAGGCTGAAAGAAACCATGAGCTGCCTCAGTACAGCCTAAGAACAATGCAGGCAGCGACCAATAATTTCTCGAACGAGAACAAGCTCGGAAGAGGAGGATTTGGCCTTGTCTATAAGGTACTTCACTAAAAGCTATTTCATTGTCACGTGCATCTACATAATCAAATCCTATGCAGGCTTTTATCCTATGTTGATGTTGGTGCTGGTGCTTCCCCATCACAGCACATCGAGTGCAGTAAAGTAAGCGGAACCGATCCAAAACTGACATTTTTAAAGTACCAACTAAACTAGCCCTAATAAAAAAGTTATAATGACTTAAATGTAAACATAGAGAAATAAGACTATCAAATAGTTAATTGAAAATTGTATAACATGTGATATATATATATATATATATATATATATATATATATATATATATATATATATATATATATATATATATATATATATATATATATATAATTTTTATCTGTTCTGCACCCGCACCGTTTTTTTTTTTTTTGTTGAAAATTACCATGTCCTACACCACCAGCACCCACACCCTGCACCCTTGGGACATAGCTGTTATCAATTGTAATACCTTTATAAGTCTTTATCTACATTTGTTGTGATTGCCTTATACCAATTCTTTTATGTAGTTACTTCTTGTTTCCCTTCTACTCATGTGATAGGAGAATATTCATCTGTGCTTCATTGTCTATTGTTTCATTCCTTCTTAACAATTCTGTCAACGTTACCTTAACCAACACATTTCTAGCAATACCTCTAACTTACAATGCCTATGTTTCTCCATTCTCATGTGGTACCTGCGACAATGTAACATAGATTACATCGTCTGTTCCTCTCAGGGTGAACTCAATGGTCGGCTTGTTGCAGTGAAAAGGCTTTCCGAGAGATCTGGGCAGGGCCTGAAGGAGTTTATGAATGAAGTGACATTGATCGCAAAGCTTCAACACAAGAACTTGGTTCGTTTATTGGGTTGTTGCGTAGAGCGGGAAGAAAAGATGCTTATCTACGAATTCATGCCGAATGGCAGCCTTGATGCTTTTCTTTATGGTGATGAACATCTTTAATTCTCATTTTTCCTTTTAGACTCGCAGCTTTTCCGCTAAAAAGACTGTTGTTTCTCCTAATGGTGATTAAAAATGCCTACTTACTTGAAGATACATGTGTTGGAATTTTTCAAGACTATATATAGTCAAGTAGCTATTTGCCCAAAGGAATGGACTTCATATATGTTTATCTCTGTTAGCTAGGCAGCTCCTTAATTAGACTTATGTTATCTGAACAGCAAACGAGTAACCAAGACTGCCATCTAGATTTACACCTGTTCTAAAAAGAATATCTAGTTAGCTTGAAACTAAGGGAACGGTTAATTTTGCCTTCAACCAATAAGTTTTATGGCTTTAGTAAAGTAATTAACTAGTAAATTTTATTAAAGGAAGGCCAAAGATGTGGAATAATGGATGATAAGAAGGAGAAAAAAAAGGGGTCTCGCTATGTCGGCTTTGGTGTTCCGACCATTTTGGAGTTTAAAAAACTCGGACAGGAATAGGAAGAAAGGCCTTTTGGCTTCCACGTTTGGTGATCTTTAATCTTCGAAAATCGAGATATGGCGTCCTAAGTGGTCTATTTAGTTTGGAGAAAGGAAGTAGTGTTCCTTTTGTCGAAATTCTTTTCATTTCACGGCCTCCTAATTGATGTTTCTTTTCGGTTTTATCCCATCCGAGGCTTTCTATATTGGCTTTGTAGTTTATTGAATTTTGTTGACAGTGAAATCATTCCTGATCTTTTTCTCCCACGGTTATAGGCATATCATCAAACTATATATGTCTGTGGTCTTCTGCTCTTATCTCTTGCGATTTTGGTTTCTTGTATTCAATTCCGAAATTTGTCTTGCAGGATTGCTTTGATCTACCATATATGTATGATTTGGGCTGATAAGAACTAATGTCGTTCAACCAACTAAATATTAGTGCCTCTGTTAAGACAAAAGGAAACTGAAAAAATGCATAACCTACAACACTATAACCCAAACAAGAAATCACACAAGCTAACTTTCAGAACCAAATAGAACAGCATCATCTAACTGGTCTGGGAGTTGGAATAGTTCACGTCATTATAGATCTCTTTGTATGTGAACTTGTTGCGTTTCTATATGTGATAAAGAGACAGGATACTAATGTGCGGGTTTTCTGTAGACCCAGAGAAGCGTAAATCATTGGACTGGAAGAAACGATTCAAAATAATTATGGGAAGTGCAAGAGGGATACTATACCTTCATCAAGATTCCCGGCTCAACATCATTCATCGGGATCTCAAAGCAGGCAACATTTTATTGGATGAGCATATGACCGCAAAGATTTCTGACTTTGGAATGGCCCGAATCTTCAGCGGAGATCACGACCCAAAAACCACCGATATCATTGTTGGCACTTAGTATGTGTAAGATTGGTGAAAATTCAGTCAAATATGCAATTTTTCATCATATGGTCTGTTAGAATTCTATGACGTGCTAGTACAAAATCTAGTTTTACGTAGGCAAACTTAACTGTTTATTGGCACCTATTCAGAATTTAATTAAGACGTATTTCCTACTTTCTTGTATGGTAAACAAATGAAATATTTCAATGTTGAGCATAACAAAGCTACAAAGCTTAATGAATACTGTTCTAATCAAGTTTCAAATAGAACGAAGTATGAAACTGGTTCATGTGAAATTTTGGCAACTTTGGTCTGTTTAAAGTGTTTTTTTTTTTTTTTTTTTTTTTTTTTTTTTTTTTTTTTTTAAGAATGAAGTTATAATAGCTTGTACATCCACTACATACAACCAGGAAGTTTCATGGAAATTTAAGCTGAAATCCAACCCAAATATGAGCATCTTTCAGGCTAAAAAAGGGGGAACATCAATAAATTCACCTACATTTCAATCATATGACTTCTGTTTCTAGGATTTCACAGGAAGGAAGGGTGTCAAATGCACCTATTTGCCTTGCTGCTACATAAAAAGAGGCCAACGCAAGTTTACATTCTCTGCATGGCAGGCACCAAGCCGAAACAACATGGTCCTATCCTACACAACTAAAAGCATCATAAGTAGTATTACTGAAATTTGATGCACCCATCTCACTGGGCCGAAAAACTAGGATCCTTGACTTTCACTTGAATAACTCATCTAGGAATCTTTCACTAGACTGAGACTAGATTTAAATTTTTAGTGCGGCAAAAAATACAAAGAAAGAGGTGGATGAACAGAACAATAAAAGGGATCAACAACCATAATAGAATTATCATTTCCTTAGAAAACCACTTTTGTGCTTCGACAAATTGAACATGTTCCCAATTTTTTCTGCTAGAAAATAGCTTTCAAGTGCTTGGTTGGAAAGACTTCATTGGCAAAATTTAATCTAAAGGAAGACCTATAGACGACAGAGATTACCTAACAGAAAAATAACTTCCTCATATTTGGGGGATGTTATCTTTTTTCTGGCTGCATTGATATACGTTTGATTTTCTTCTACGCTGATCACTTCTCTGTGCGTCATCTTTTTGAGCAAATTTTCTGCTTACTCTCACAGTGGGTACATGGCTCCGGAGTATGCTATCGATGGGAAATTTTCCGTCAAGTCCGATGTTTATAGCTTTGGCGTATTGCTCTTAGAAATTATTAGTGGTCAGACGTATGGTGGATTTGACCTCCCTCTAAAGGATGATACCCTGCCTCAGTATGTAAGTCTCTCTCTCTCTCTCTCTCTCTCTCTCTCTCTCTCTCTCTCTCTCTCTCTCTCTCTCTCTCTCTCTCTCTCTCTCTATCTCTAATGGTATCTAATAGAAATTGAATCATAGGCCTGGAATCAATGGCGCACGCGGAGAAGGTCAGACTTCATAGATCCAATACTTGGAGAAACAGCCTCAACAAGTGAAATCTTAAAATGTTTCCACATTGGCTTACTATGTGTTCAGGAGGACCCTGCAAGCAGACCCACAATGTCAGCCATTATAAATATGCTTGAAAGTAATTCTCCAACGCTTCCAACTCCCCAACGACCCCCTCTGGTTTTCAGCAGTGACAGCAGCTGTTTTAGCACTTCAGGGACCATCTCAGGTTCCCCTAAAAGTGGCAGTGGAAGCAGTCCTTAAGATGAGCGTAGCAAATTTCTTTGCATGAGTAGATATAGTGATCGGTTAAATGACATTTCCAGTATGCTCTAATTTATTCCATATTTAGTTAAGCAGCTTGTCTCTTTGTACTATCAACTTTCAAGAATAATTCACTATTGGGTTGATCTACGAAGCTATCTTTACATCTTTGTGAGCTCAACCACTAGCAATGGCTATGTGGTACGAGAGAGAATACAGTGATCGGGAGAGAAGGAAAGAGAGACTGCAGGTGAACGCTCGAAAAACACAACAGATGAAGGAGGGACGCATTGGGGGCGCTGTTCTTTTCTGGTGGGAAAAAAAAAAAAAGAATAAGGGGCTGATTAGGGCTGATCTTAGTAAGTGTCATCAAAGTAGGCCAAAATGTAGAAAAGGCTGGAGAGAATGGGAATCCCGACTGGAGGATGCCAATGATTCAATATTATAAGGAGCCAATGATGGATCTGCTCAAATTTGAGCCTGTACAGAGTTGGGTCTGCGGAGAACAGACATCCGAATGGTATGCGCAATGCTTAAATAGTTACAAGCAGGACGCCATGTAAATGAAAAGGTAACAAAAAATATGATTTTTTTTTGCAAGCGGATCAAATGAAAAATATTAGTTAACAGATAGAGAACAGAAAAAATTGTGTTAGGCACCCAACAAAGATGATATTTACTGCCTCTGTTGGAAGAGCAGTCACATTTCAAATCGATTGGCAAAGTAAGTCGATTACTGCCTCTTCCCCTTCTTATGGAACTACAAGCGCTTGTTGGCCGGGTTTCATATCTATTGTGAGACTTAGAAGAGTTCATGAAAGAAGGGGGAAGGACAACGTCGCCTCCCCTTTGGGTGCGTTAACCGAGGGCTGTCTTGCATTCTTTCTCTCTTCAGTGGTGGGGAGGGAGGGGGCCGGATTCCTTCACTGTTAGGTAAGAGGCAAGCTTTCTCTTAACAATACCCAGACAAGAAAAGAAAAAAAGGATTTTATGTGATTCGAAAACAAAGTCCTCTTATAGCTATGGTAACTTTGAATACTTCACTATCATAGAAAGATCAAGGAATACAAGGAACGACGCCTCTCAGACATAGAATCAGGACAACCCATAAAATGTAAAATAACATAAAGGCAAAATTAAGAAAGCCTGTAGTTAAAACTCCACACTCCAACATTCATCCTTTTTAAAAAGATTAAAAAAAAAAACATATATGGGACACATTTGAATGCCCCAAGTTACCATATGGCCAAACATCCACCAAGGTCTATGTTTCTAGATAAATCTACTGAGGATGGGGTTGTTAATCATAGACAAGATTTGGCACCGAGCTCGAAATCCAGTTATGTATTTTCATGATATTACATAAATGTGAAATCTCATGTCGGTGTGAGTTCCAAATTTTGCTTTTCAAAAAGTTTGAAGCCAAGTTCGTTCTCCGATTTGAATAATGTCATTACAGTCAGTTAAATTTGGTAGATAGACATAAAACGCGAACCCAGACTGCGGGATACCAAGATTAATTCGACATCAACCAACGACTGATCCACTCGAATTAGAATGAAAAGAGATCCAAATGGTATGGGCGAGGCGAGGCTGAAATAAATCATTTCAAGGACCCGATACAAGCAAAGTGAGGGAACCAAAATTTCATTATTTTTCTTTCCCAAGCTCAGGTGGAAGATATGAATTAACAGGGTGATTTCCTGATGGGTGGCAGCAGCTGGTGGTGCCCACAGCCAGCTGAGTGGTAGTATTCTGTCCCCATTTTTTTAAGCCTTCCATTGACTTGCGAAAACCAAATCGCTGGTAGATATATATTTTTGCAAGAAAAATGCAACCCATTGACCTTGACTTGGCTCCTTCCACCTCAAACTGAAATTGGAATGAAAAATCTGGTTCTAGTTTTTCTTTGTGGTTGATAGTTTCGAATTTTGATTCTATTATTGAATTTGGTGTGTTTGATAAAAAAAAGAATTAAATTTTTAAAATTGGTAAATTACAACCATCACGACATGCACCCTAAATTGGTAACTTTTGCTGCTAGAAATAGCTTCTAGATGTCTGTTCTAAAGCCTTCATTGATACAACTTAATTTTGAGACCTAAAGAAGATGGAGAGATTACTAAGAGGTAAAAAGCTTCTTCTTTATATTCTGCAAGTCATCTTTGTTTCCGGTTGCATGTATCTGCAATTGATTTTCCAAAATTTTCTTCATGGTAATAATCTCTTTCTGCGTCATTATTTTTTAATGACTTTTCTGTTAAATTTGACAGTGGGTACATCGCTCCAGAGTATGCCATAGGTGGGTATTTTTCCGTTAAATCTGATGTCTACAGTTTTGGCGTGCTGCTCTTAGAAATTGTAGGTGGTCAGACGTATAGTGGATTTCACCTGTCTCAAATGGGTTTTACCCTCATTGGATATGTAAATCTCTCTCTCTCTCTCTCTCTCTCTCTCTCTCTCTCTCACACACACACACACACACACACACACATCGTAGCTAAAGCCACGTTTGATGGCCTCGATTTTTTTTACGAAGAATTTTTCAAGAAAAAATCTCCATGGTAAATTGAAAAGGGGGTAAATTTTCCTTTTTCTTGTTTGAGGCCATGTTTGATGGCCTCAAATTTTTTTATGGGTAAAAAAAGCAGAGTTTGATACACAAGAAAATTTTTTCATGGAAAATTTTGAAACCCAAATATCCTGCTTATTGATTCATCTTCTGGGTTAAGCAGCAACATACTTTCTGCAGCATAATACCTTCCAATTTTTCCAAATTCTGGAGCATCTTCCAGAGAAGGGAAGAATTTAACCAAAAAATCAAGAATGCCGATTGCAAAGTCCATCACTCCTATTGGAACTTTCACAAACTTGGGTTCCTTGCCCAAAAGTTTGAACAACAATTCTCCCTGCTCAAGTGGTGTTAATGCCTTTTCTGGTCCACCAATTGGGAGAATCTTGTTAATTTTATCTTCACAAGAGATGCAGTCAGCAATGAAAGAGGCCAAATCCTCTTCGCTGATGGGTTTACAGGCGCATAGTTTGCCATCTCCGAACATTACAAATGGCTTCCCATCCTTTACCAACTCAACCTGCCCACCTAAACTCTTGAAGAAAGCAGTCGGCCTCACAATGCTGTAGGTGAAATCCCCATTTTCTGCTTCCTTATGCAATTCTGCCTCAAACTTCAGCTTGGCTCTTTGAAATTCAAGGAGGGGCTTCTGAACACATATTGCAGACAACAGCACAAAATGAACAGCCCTGAATTTTTTACCCGCAACGAGACTATTTTTTGTCGCTTCATAGTCGATCTTCTAGGAGTCCTTTATACCACCAGATCGACTGGCAAGGCACGAGACGACTACATCGATTCTGGTGTCCAAGCCCTCCAGAGATCTTTCAAGAGCACTCAATTCAGTTACATCCGAAAAGCAAACGTTGGCTCCCCTCAGCTGAGCAGTGAAGGGCGACAGTGGTGGCGACAACGCCACCGAGTGGTGATGGCAGCAGCAGCCGCAAGCCAGTCAAGGAACCATTGAATCAGGGGAGGGAAGAGGCAGCACCGACTAGTGGCGACCACAGTGACAACAGCACGCAAATCCTTCCATCTCCGCAACAACCCCCTCTGTTTTTCAGTAGTACCATCAGCAATTGTATCGATTCAATGACCAGCAAAAGGGATTACCCTATAAGTGGCAGTACAAATTCTGAAAGTTTATCGGGGTTGAAGTACTCCCTGAGATGATAATGGCAATTTGATCTGCTAAATGACTTGCCAATACGCTCTAATTTCGGCAGTATTTCGTTGTACAACTTGTGCCTGGGTATTGTCAACTGTGAAGAACAACTTGTCCCTGAGTATAGCTTAGTTGATTGGGCTGGTGGCTCATGAAAAAGCCAGTTTCCAGTTTGACAGGCTAGGTGCAATGCTCCTGATTCTTATTTGGGTGGAGTAACTCACCCGATCACCGACCTTTGAAAACCAAGTTAATAGTGCAGGCTAGGTGCAGTGCTCCTGATTCTTATTTGGGTCGAGTGGGTCCTCCTGATTCTTATTTGGGTCGAGTGGGTCCTTATAGAAGCTGGTGGCTTCACAACCCAATTCGAGCTTGACTCAAACTCATTCGTGAAAACTCAACTCAAACCCGATTTGTTCACGAATGAGTCAAGCTCAAGTTCAAACGTTTGCTTGAAGTTGAGCTCAAGTTATAAAAGCTCTTAGTTTAACTACACAAGGAATGCTGAAATATAATGAAACAATAACTAAATGAGTAGCAACTAAAAAAAGTAAAACAAGTTAAGGAGTTAAAAGAAACTGGACCGACTTAATAGAAACAAGTTAAATAACTTGAGCTTGAGCTTTATCATTACTGTAGTCTAATTTGCAGGTTTCATTACTGTAGACCACGGGGTGGGGAGAGAGAGAGAGAGATACTAATTTGTAGGTTTCATTATTGTAGACCCACACAAGCGTAAATCATTGGATTGGGAGAAGTGATTCAGTATCACTACGGGAAGTGCAAGAGCGATTTTGTATCTTCATCAAGATTCCCGGCTCAACATCATTCATCGAGATCTTGAAATCAGCAACATTTTATTGGATTATCAGATGACAGGGAAGACCTCTGACTACGGAATGGCCCGAATCTTCACTGGAGATAATGGCCCAAGAGCCACCAATATAATTGTTGGGACTCAGTATGCATATAATATAGTGTCAGTGCAATATGCAAATTTCATCTTAGTCTGCTAGAACTCTATAACATGGCATTAAACAATCTAGTTTCATGTAGGCAAACTTAATTGTTCATTTGCATCTATCTGGAAATTGGAATGATAATTTCCCTTCTTGTTCAATTGACACACTTGTTCAATCCCTCGTTTTTCCCTAATGTGTTTTCAGTCTTCGTACCGTAAGTGGGCGAATAATTCAATGCTGAGCAAATCAAATGGTTAGTGGGCATTGTTCTAGTCAAGTTTCTTATAAGATGATCAATCAGCCAATGACTCCCAACTAGATTGTTGTGGTAGCACTATGAAAAAACTAATCTGATATTTCAGTATTGAAGTAGTACATATGAAATGTTGGCGAATTAGTTTTTTCTAGATTGAGTTTATAATGACATGTACCTCTACTACGGACAAGCTGATGGTTTCATAGGAACTTAAAAGTGAAAAAACATCTCAAATGTGAGCAACATTCTGGTTGAGAAAATAAAGCATTAAGATGAAGTTCACCTATATTTATAGCATATGAATTCTATTGTTAATAGTTCATAGGAAGAAAACGTGTCAATTGTGCCTACTTGTCTTATAGTGACAGAGAAAGAGGGCAACACAAGTTCATATTCTTTCTATAAAACGACATGGTCCGCTCCTGCGTCACAAAGAAGATAAGTCCCGTCATTGAAATTTGATGCACGTCCCACATCACTAGAGAAGGTGGAGAAGTCGTTTGAATAACTACTAAGACTGGATATTAACTGTTGATGTCGCAAATACTGTGTGAATGAAGTGTTGACAAAAAGGGATAAAAAATCATAATGGAATTATCATTTCCTTGGGAAACACTCTAGTGCTCCAACTGATCTCCACTTGGTGTCTGTCCTAAAGCCTCCATTAATCATCGCATCTTTCCTCCTCAAAAGGAAACAAAAAAAAGAAAAAAGAAAAAAGAAAATTACAAACAGCTGCCGAAGAAGATGATCGCATCTTTTCAATGTTAACGAATACACGACGAATGTTCCCACCGACCTGTCAAAGATCGCGAAAGCAGCAAAACAAAAACGGGTAATTTACGAAATAATTTTTGTCTTCAAAAAATAATTTTTGTCTTCACTTTTTTCCAAGATATATATGTACGACGATCTCTACGGCAACAAATATGTTTGACTAAGTTTGCCCTCCCAGCTCCGTACATGACGGGTAGGGACGGATCTAGGAATTTTCGCAAGGACGGGCCAAATGGGGACTGAGTTTTGTGGGTTGACTTTAGGTAGGGCCAAACTGAACTTATATTCAAAAACTACATTGAGATAATTTTTTTTTCCAATTTTTACACTAGATTTTTTTTTTTTTAAATTTGGTTGTGTGGGGCCATGGCCTAGGCGGGCCCTCCCCTCCCTCTGCCCCTGATGACGGGTGTCTAGTATTTGGCTTCACTTTAGTCGGACAAGTAGTTGGGCTGGTAGGACAAGTTGTTGGGCTGGCCAGGTAAGCCCATTAAGCCCGAGAAATTATATTTTAATAATATATATTTATTATGATTAAATTATATTTATATATTATTTCATATTTAAAAATATACTTTTTAATGTTAATCGGGACAGGCGGGGTCTTTGGTTTAGGTTTGGATCATTGGGCTAAGCTCTGACCACATTTAGAAGCTATGCGCTGGACCAAGTCCGATTCCTTACTGGGCGAGGCCGGGTTGGCCCAATAAGGACTTTAACAAGGGTGCCTGGATCCATGTTGGCACAAAAGGGATTGATTTAAATCTTTAGAAGCATTTTGTATGGTGGGTTTCCTAAAACAGGTGAGGTCGCGCATGCATTCAGCCCCAATAAAGAACACACTGTACAACTTATTGGCTGAAACCCTTTCTTTTCCCTTCTTTCAGTTTGTTTTGGAATTTGGTTGAATTTATTATTTAACTCCACAGTAAAAAATAATCCAGCAGAGATCACAAAGATTGGAAACCCAATCCTTTTTTCATGGGCAGGCAGCCTTACACCAAAATACTAATGGTTGGTAGACTGATTTGAAGGAGTACATAGCTTAGTTGGTCGTGCTGGTGGCGCACGAAAAGGGCTGTTTCCAGTTTGACTGGTTAAGTGCTGTGCCCCTCAAATTTAGCAGTGCACCATCTGCCGAGCAGGGAACTGGACCTGAGCGAGGAAAAGAGGACTTCATCTCTCGTCTAGCTAGGGTTCTCTCCTCTCGCTTACCCGTAGTGATTGGCGGAATGGGTCCTGATAGAAGCTGGTGTGCCCACAACCACTTCTATGTTTGCTTAATTTTCTCCCGTAGTTGGAAAAACCAGATGTATGTTTGTTTGCAAGAACCAATTGGATTGGATGGTCGATCGCTATCATTATCAGCTGCAGGGGATGTGAGAATACCTGGTTGGGGTGTTTGTGGAAATAGAAGCAGCGTAAGCTTTGGGGCTGTCCGTGTCACAAACGGGGAAAATGGTCCGGTCCCATAATTTTCGCTGAATCTTTCAAACAGGTTTCGCTGTTTCATTCAAACAGGTACCTTAAGTTGAACCATTTTTAAAGATGTGATCACTAGATACCGGTGCTGATTATTACCTTATCATCACCAAAAAGACGAGAGCAGGAGCTTGAAACCGGCCTTTTCCCGATGTCTGGCCGGTAGTTAGTATATATATATAGAAGAAGAAGACAAGTAGCTACCAGCATTTTTATATGCCAAGTTTTTATGAGAATCATTTGGACCGTTGATTCTATAAAGATTAGAGAATGAAAATAAGTTATAAATACATAAGTCAAAGTCTTTCAAGAGTCTGAAATACCATGTAAGAAAACAAAGTGAGAGAATGGAAAAGAGGGATACAAAATAAGTTTGTTAAAGTGAAATACCTTGTCTTCTTTGAGTGGTACTTCATAGTCTTGAGCAATAGTTTGGATTTTATATTTACAACTTCTTCTCCACTGTCTCAATTCTTTGGAATCGACAGCCTTCACGATTTGTATCAAGTGTTGACACATATTTTTATTTTTAATTACTTTTTCAATGGCCAGTACAAACTGGAATTATATCGAGTCAAGCCAGACCATAACTTATTTACTTGTTTCTAGAGGTAGTCCGAAGGTTCTCCTGGTTTTACGAACCCAAAGTGATGCAAAACTATGAGCAATTACTTTGTAGGTTAAAACTAAAATAGGAAATATTACTTGATGTGAATCAAGAGTTTGTAAAGTCTTCATATTAGGATTACATATGACAAGTATATTTCATCGACCTCCCCTTCCCGGCTACGCAACTTCTTTCCCTCTCTCTCAAACCGTGAAAGAGTTCACTCACTCACCGATCAATCGCTCTCCTTTGCATTTTCAGCAAAAGAAAACTTCAAGAAGAATACAAGAGCCTCTTAGACGGCGCTCTGACTGACTGCCGACCACCCAACGAGAACCATTGACTTGACTTGGGTGGTGCCCCAAGCCGTTTCTTCATCTTTCCGCCACCTTTATTTATTTTGATCTCGAGCTGCAAGTGGTGCACGAGCCCCTTCGTTTCCGTTTCCCTCACCAGTTTCCCTGATCTTGTGTTCCTGCTTAACGTCTACCCGAGTTGCAGGTACGAATTCTCTTTCTTGTACGGCTTCAAGTTATTGATTAACATGTCTCTTCATTTTGTCGGCTCTCTTCGTCTTTCTTTATTAAAATTTTCAGTGAAAATAAACAGTTTTAATGGCTCGTTTGGGAGTAGTTTCTAGATCTGATCATTTTGTGAGACAAATTAAGTAGAAAGAAGAGGAAGTATGGTTTGATTTTGTTCACATTTAAGTTCTAAAGTTTTCTGCAGCACCCTGGGGTTGTTGATTATCCAACTTTGGCTACACGTGGAAGGATGAATCTTGCATGTTTTCGTTTCAGTCTTGCGTGGACACAAAAATCTTAGCATCTTCTATTATGTTTGATCATGTAATACATCAGTTCTGTCAATCGCCTCGAACTCCAAAACTGCTATTCTTTTCATAAATCGATCGGAACACTGATATTGATATATTCTTTGGTAAACTTCCTATTTTTCTGGATAGATAACAAACTTATGACACTTTTTTTATTTTTTATTTTTTTTTAAAAAAAAAGCTCAATTTTGAAGAAATATACGTTTAGCATTTTGACATGTACAGGAAAAAAAAGATGAGTTGAAAAAGCATGTTGGTGGTCATAAGAGCCAAAAAAAAAAAGTTTGGCAGCAAAACATATTTTAACATAAAAAAACAACGATTGAATGGCTGACTTTGATGATTTTTATCAAATCAGCAGGACCACATAAACCCATGATTTTTATCAAATGAATAGAACCACATAAATGCAGAACATGTTATATATTATGGCATTCCATTATCATAGGTGGGATGTCATAATGCCTAGGTTTCTTCCAAGAAAATGTTATTTATTTAGTCACATTACTTTCTTCAGTTGAATAAGAGGAGTAAAGAAAAAATTTTAAAACAATTGAAAATTTACAATTTTTAAGGTGCTTTTCATGTTATGGTCTTTAACATGGGAAGGCATGTTCCAACTTTTATCATAGATAATTGTATAGGGTAAATTTTTTTGAAATTCAACACTTACCCTTATGAGGGAAGGAGACTTCCATTCAACTATCAAGTAACATATAACCTACAACTTAGAGATTGAGCATACAACAAATATGCACTAAGGAAAAGAAAGAAGAAGGTGGTAGCATTTTAGAATTTTTTTACAACTTCATGTAACATCTTTTAATATCTACAAAATTTCTATTTTATATTTTTAAAAGTCTTCTTTTTCATTTTAGTGGGAGCATTTTAGTCATTACACACTCTGTGCATGACAATGGAGTGTTAAATAGCCTTTCTTTTGGATCCGGAATAATTTGAAAGGAAATTCAGAAGTGGTTCTTGCATTTTTGTGACTATCTCTTCAAACAAACAGAACCAAAATCAAGTTCAAGTTGCTTCGTTTCCGACATAGTGGTACCAACTGTCAAATGTTGTAACTACTGTTCTTTTTTTCTTCTTTGCATAATTTTAATTGTTTTAGTTATCTGTAATGAAATAAAAGTACGGGTTAAATCAGTCCACATATAGACCGAAGTCTCACCAATTCGGTTCACTTTCCGGCGTTTCCTATATAACGGCTAGTCTCTCAAGCCACCTTCAAATCAGCACCCCACAACAGCAGCAGCAGCAGGTGAGTGCAGATTCAGATGAAGTCAGAGAATGTCGACTGGGAGTGGCGGGAAGAACGCCGGCGATGAAATGAGGTGAGCCGATCGCAGGCGTCGCCTTTTCCTTCGTTTCTTTCTCTTTCACGATCGATGATCAACCTCCCCAATGACAACCACGCCGCGGTCAATTATCCCGTGCCTTTCGTATCTGTTAATTCTTCTTCTTCCGGTGCTTCAATCTCCTCCATCGGTTCACCCGAGCATGACTGAAGATCTCGTCGAAGCAAGACTGAGACAGAACAATTACTTCGACAGAATCTGCTTTCCAAGCGCCGATGTATTGACCCCCACCTACCGGCAAAACTTGGAAGAGCTATTTCGCTCCTTGGTCGACTCCATTCCCATTATGGGCTTCTTCTCCAACACCTCCGTCGGAGAATCCACCAATACTATCTACGGCATTGCGCTATGTCGAGGCGACCTTACTGCCGATATATGCCGGAACTGCATCGCCGCCGCCGTGGAGAGGGTCAAGATCGAATGCCCAAACAACAGCTCTGCCATTATATGGTTCGAGGCCTGCTTCGTTCGCTTCTCCAACAAACGATTCTTCGGGAGCCTTGAACGGTCAAACCCCATCATGTGGACGGACCCCAATTCCCAGCTGTCTGCCGAGTCCGACGGCAAGGAGTGGGTACATCCATTGGTGAACGAGGCTGCCGATAACTGGAAGCGGTTTGCCACCATGATAGAGCCGAAGGGCGGCTACACCAGCTACAGCTTGGCGCAGTGCACCATTGACCTCAGCTCAGAGGATTGCTCGGCGTGCTTCCAGTATGCTATCAAAGAGATCGGGAAGCATCACACTCTAGGCCGAGTGTGGCGGTTTGTTTGCCCGAGCTGCGTCATCCTGCACTACACCTGGCCTTTCTTTTTAACCTCACCAGGTGAGCCCTGTCCTGTTTCGTTCTCCTGCTCTCGATCATTTGCTTTGGCCATTAATCGAAGCTCGTAGTTTGACGTACTCTGGCAATAGAATTTGGGACCACGTGAAAACCAATGTTTGCCTACCTCCAAGTTTTCGCATCATTTTCTCTCTTTCAGACATAAATAAGATTAATTGACTTTGCTTATCTCAGCAGGAAGTAAAAATGGTGACCAGAGGAGAACCGTGATTGTCATTTCCTCCACAGCAGGGATACTGCTTCTAGCAATGGGGACTGTCGTGTTGCATTTCCATACGCGAAAGAGGAAACGACTTAATGGTGAGTTCCACTATTCTGAGCAAATTTTTCGTGGTCATGTTATCATAAGTGAACTTCATTTTTCAATACTCCTGTGGCAGAAGAGCTAAAAAAATACGACAGTGAGATAGCTTCACTGATAGGTAATCTCACTGAGGATGAAAGAAACCATGGGCTGCCTCAGTACAGCCTAAGAGCCATGCAGGCAGCCACCAATAATTTCTCGAACGAGAACAAGCTCGGAAGAGGAGGATTTGGCCTTGTCTATAAGGTACTTCACTAAACAGCTGACCACACCTATGTTGATGTTGGTGCTGGTGCTTTCCGATCACAGCATATCAAGTGCAGTAAAGTAAGCCGAACCGATCCAAAACTGACATTTTTGAATTACCGACTAAACTAGCCCTAGAAAAAAAGTTATAATGACTCAAATGTAAAGAGAGAGAAATAAGACTATCAAATAGTTAATTGAAAATTATATATATATAATTTCAATCTGTTTTGCGCCCGCACCTTTTTTTTTTTTTTTGGTTGAAAATTACCATGTCCTGCACCACCAGCACTCACACCCTGCACCTTTGGGACATAGACCGTTTTAGTACCTTTATAAGTCTTGATCTACACTTGTTGTTACCTTCTACTCATGTGATAGGCAAATATTCGTCTATGCTTCATTGTGTATTGTTTAATTCCTTCCTACCAATTCTGTCAACGTTACCATTTGTAGCAATGCCTCTAATTTACTATGCTTATGTTTCCCTATTATCATGTGGGCACCTGCGACAGTGTAACATAGATTACATCGTCTGTTCCTCTCAGGGTCAACTCAATGGTCGGCTTGTTGCAGTGAAAAGGCTTTCTGAGAGATCTGGGCAGGGCCTGAAGGAGTTTATGAATGAAGTCACATTGATCGCAAAGCTTCAACACAAGAACTTGGTTCGTCTATTGGGTTGCTGCGTAGAGCAGAGAGAAAAGATGCTTATCTACGAATTCATGTCGAATGGCAGCCTTGATGCTTTTTTTTATGGTGATGAACATCATTAGTTCTCATTTTTCCTTTCAGACTCGCAGCATTTCCGCTAAAAAGACTGTTGCTTCTCCTCATGGTGATAAAAAACGCGTGCTTACTTGAAGATACATGTGTTGGAAATTTTCGAGACTATATATAGTCAAGTAGCTGTTTGCCCAAAGGAATGGAGTTCATATATGCTAATCTCTATTAGCTAGGCAGCTCCTTAATTAGACTTGTGTTATCTGAACAGCAAACGAGTAACCAAGACTGCCATCTAGATTTACACCTGTTCTAAAATGAATAACTAGCTAGTTTTTTTAAAACTAAGGGAACGGTTAATTTTGCCATTAACCAATAAGTTTTATGGCTTTAGTGAAGTAATTAACCAATAAATTTTATTAAAGGAAGGCCAAAGATGTGGAGTAATGGATGATAAGAAGGGGAAAAAACAAGGGTCTCCCTATGTCGTCTTTGGGTCTTCCAAATATTTTGAGACCATTTGGAGTTTAAAAAACTCGGACAGGGAGAGGAAGAAAGGCCTTTTGAGTTCCATCTTTGGTGGTTTTTAATCTTCGAACATCGAGATATGGCGTCCTAAGTGGCCTATATGGTTTGGAGACAGGAAAGTAGTGTTCCTTTTGTCGAAATTCTTTTCATTTTACGGCCTCCTAATTGACGTTTCTTTTCGGTTTTATCCCATCCGAGGCTTTCTATATTGGTTTTGTAGTTAATATGATTTTTATTGTCATTGAAATCATTCCTGATCTTTTTCTCCCACGGATATAGGCATATCATCAAACCGTATATGTCAGTGGTCCTTTGCTCTTATCTCTTGCGATTTTGGTTTCTTGTATGTAATTCCGAAATTTGTCTTGCAGGTTTGCTTTGATCTACTATATATATATATATGGTTTGCCCTGATAAGAGCTATTGTTGGTCAACCAACTAAATATTAATGCCTCTATTAGGACAAAAGGAAACAGAAAAAATGCATAACCTACAACACTATAACCCAAACAAGAAATCACACAAGCTAACTTTCAGAATCAAACAGAACAGCATCATCTAAATGATCTGGGAGTTGGAATAGTTCACTGTCATTATAGATGTCTTTGTAAGTGAACTTGTTGCGTTTCTATATGTGATAAAGAGACAGGGATACTAATGTGTGGGTTTTCTGTAGACCCAGAGAAGCGTAAATCATTGGACTGGAAGAAACGATTCAAAATAATTATGGGAAGTGCAAGAGGGATACTATACCTTCATCAAGATTCCCGGCTCAACATCATTCATCGGGATCTCAAAGCAGACAACATTTTATTGGATGAGCATATGACCGCAAAGATTTCCGACTTTGGAATGGCCCGAATCTTCAGCGGAGATCATGACCCAAAAACCACCCATATCATTGTTGGCACTTAGTATGTGTAAGATTGGTGAAAATTCAGTCAAATATGCAATTTTTCATTGTATGCTCTGTTAGAATTCTATGACATGCTAGTGCAAAATCCAGTTTCACGTAGGCAAACGTGACGGTTTATTGGCATCTATTCAGAATTTAATTAAGGTGTATTTCCTACTTTCTTGTATGGTAAACAAATGAATATTTCAATACTGAACATAACATAGCTTTGAATACTGTTCTAATCAAGTTTCAAATAGACAGAATTAGGAAATGACTTGACTAGGTTGTTCTGGTAGCTTTATGAGAAAACTAACCTGTTCTGGTATGAAACTGGTTCATGTGAAATATTGGCAACTTTGGTTTAAAGTGTTTGTTTAAGAATGAGGTTATAGTAGCATGTACATCAACTACATAGAACCAGGAGGTTTCATGGAAATTTAGGTTGAAATCCAACTCAAATATGAGCATCTTGCAAGCTAAAAAGGTTGAGCATCACTAAATTCACCTACATTTCAATCATATGACTTCTGTTGCCAGGATCTCATAGGAAGGAATAGTGTCAATTACACCTAATTGTCTTGCTGCTACAGAAAAAGAGGCCATCGCAAGTTTACATTCTCTGCATTGCAGGCACCAAGTCGAAACAACATGGTCGTATCCTGCACAACTAAAAGTAGTATTACTGAAATTTGATGCACCCATCTGGGTCGAAAAACTAGGATCCTTGACTTTCATTTGAATTACTCATCTAGGAATCTTTCACTACACTGAGACTAGATTTAATTTCTTAGTGAAGCAAAAAATACATAGAATGAAGTGGATGAACAGAATACCTTACATTCTGCATGTTATCTTATTTCTGGCAGCATTGATATACATTTGATTCTCTTCTACGCTTTGAGCTAATTTTCTTTTTACTCTCACAGTGGATACATGGCTCCGGAGTATGCTATCGACGGGAAATTTTCGATCAAATCTGATGTTTATAGTTTTGGCGTATTGCTCTTGGAAATTATTAGTGGTCAGACGTATGGTGGATTTGAGCTCCCTCTAAAGGATGATTCCCTGCCTCAGTATGTAAGTCTCTCTCTCTCTTTCTGTCTTTCTCTCTCTCTCTCGCGCACACGGAGACGTTCAGACTTCTTAGATCCTGTGCTTGGAGAATCAGCCTCAACAAGTGAAATTTTAAAATGTTTCCACATTGGCTTACTATGTGTTCAGGAGGACCCTGCCAGCAGACCCACAATGTCAGCCATTATAAATATGCTTGAAAGTGATTCGCCAACGCTTCCAACTCCCCAACGACCTCCTCTGGTTTTCAGCAGTGACAGCAGCTGTTTTAGCACTTCAGGGACCATCTCAGGTTCCTCTAAAAGTGGCAGTGGAAGCAGTCCTTAAGATGAGCGTTGCATATTTCTTCGCATGAGTAGATATAGTGATCGGTTAAATGGCATTGCCAATATGCTCTTTGTACTATCAACTTTCAAGAATAATTGTCACTATTGGGTTGATCTACGAAGCTATCTTTATATCTTTGTGAGCTCAATCACTAGCCATGGCAATGTGGGTCGGGAGAGAATGCAGCGAACGGGAGGGAACGAAAGAGAGGCTACAGGTGAACGCTCGAATAACACAACAGATGAAGGAGGGACGCATTGGGGGCGCTGTTCTTTTCTGGTGGGAAGAAAAAGAAGGGGCGCAGTAGCGGGCTGATCTTAGCAAATGTCATCAAATTAAGCCAAAATCTAGAAAAGGCTGCAGAGAATGAAAGATATTAATTAACAGATAGAGACCAGAAGAAATTGTGTTAGGCACCCAACAAAGATGATATTTACTGCCTTTGTTGGGAAAGCAGGTACATTTCAAATCGAGTGACAAAGTTGATTACTGCCTCTTCCCCTTCTTCTTCTTCTTCTCTTTCTCTCTCTTACAATGCCAGACAAGAGAAGAAAAAGAAAAAAAGAAAGTTTTTTATGTGGTTCGAAAACAAGGTTTTCTTACATCTATGGTCACGCTGGATATTTCACTATCATAGAAAGATCAAAGAGTACATGGAGTTGAACCCTCTTAAGCATAGAATTAGGACAACCCCACAAAAATGTAAAATAACATGAAGGCAAAATTAAGAAAGCCTATAAAGTATAGATAAAACTCCACACTCCAACGTTCACCTTTTTTAAAATGATAAAAAAAAAAGCATCTATGGTACACATTTGCATGGCCCAAGTTACCATATGGCTAAACATCTACCAAGAGTCTATGTTTCTAGATAATCATGGACAAGATTTGCACCGAGTTCGAAATCCAGTTATGTATTTTCATGATATTACATAAATGTGAAATCTCCTGTCAGTGTGTGTTCCAAATTTTGCTTTTCAAAAAGTTTGAAGCCAAGTTCGTCCTCCGATTTGAATAATGTCATTACAGTCAGTTAAATTTGGTAGATGCGGCATAAAAGGCGAACCCAGACTGCGGGATGCCAATGATTAATTCAACATCAACCAACGACTGATCCACCCAAATTAGGATGAAAAGACATCCAAATGGTATGGGCGAGGCACATAAATCATTTCAAGGACCCGATATAAGCAAAGAGAGGGAACAAACGTTTCACTATTTTTCTTCCCCAAGCTCAGGTGGAAGATATGAATTAACAGGGTGATTTCCTGATGGGCGGCAGCAGCTGGTGGTGCCCACAGCCAGCTGAGTAGTAGTATTCTGTCCCCATTTTTTGATGCCTTCCATTGACTTGCGAAAACCAAATCGCTGGTAGATATATAATTATTTTGCAAGAAAAATGCAACCCATTGACCTTGACTTGGCTCCTCCCACCCACGTGATTCGGTGCTCCTTAATAAAACATATATCTCGCCACCCACCAAAAAGATGCCAGAATGGTCCATCTCGGTTCAGGCCCGTGGCCATTAGCCCATTACAGCCGTCTCTCTGTAGCTCCTTCTCTTACACCATCATCATCCAGGGGCGACTGCTGCCGCTTGATCAAGTAATTAAATGGTGGACATTCTGGTGTCTTTTCAATCTTCAGGTATGTATTTGTTCCTTTCGAAAAGCTTAGAAGGAGACTGATCTCCAATATATGGGCCTCCCATTCGACACGCGAGAAGAACTGAACCGAGCTCTTTTCTTCTGCTCACTTAATTTCCGTTTGACCTTTTTCAATGATGAATGAAACTGTTAACATCCTCATTCATTAGTCACAACTTCATGAAACTATAACTTACAGGAGTTTTTCAGATGGCTCTATGATCCAGTCCCCACCAACCAATCAGCATCGTTGACTTGAATGGTGGCGTAACCTCTTTCTTCCTCTTCACGTCACCAGCGTTTCCAGTCTGGCGCTTGCTTCTGCATGAGGTCTACCGAATGTTCCAGGTATACTCTTTCTTCCTCTCTCTTAATTTCAACGAGGACAAAAAAAACAGTTTCTATTTGTGAGCAGTTTGGTCTTCTTTGATGGAAGAGGGAGTGCTTTCTGATTTTGTTGGACTTCTGAAGTTTATGTAAATTAATCTTGCTTTGGCTTTTCCAGACTTGAGATCGGGCAATCTATGCTTGGATACAGATGTGCCGGCATCGCCCGTTACACTAGTCCAGATCTTCGTAGATCATGTGATTTTATTGCTCTATATATCCAACAGCACATTGCAGCAGGCAAGAGTTAAGTTTTGCTCTGTGCACACTTGCAATTAGTGTTGTTATTCCTCATCGGTTTCTGCATTGCATCGGCGTGCCTCAACCCATATAGCGGAATTTAGGTCAACGCAGATTCTGATGAGCTCGCCGGCGTTGACAATTGACATCTCCGCACCAAAGAGATGAAATGAAAGGCGCCGGCCGCTGTCGTCGTTTCTTCCTTCTTTTCTTTCTCTTTCACCATCGACGATCAACTTCACCAATGCCAACGACGGCGCAGTCAATCCCATGCCTTTCATATCTTTTAGTTCTTCTTCTTGCTGTGCTGCAACATTCTCCTCCATTGGTGTACGCGAGCAATCAAAATGTTTTGAGCGTTGAAGATAAACTGAGAGAGAACTTCTACATCTACAGTTCGTGCTTCACAAGCGATGGATTTTCCCCCACCTACGGGCAAAACTTGGAGCAGCTATTTCGCTCCCTGGTCGACTCCGTTCCCTCCAGTGGCTTCGATAACACCTCTATCGGTGAAGCTCCCAACACAGCCTATGGGATTGTGCTCTGCCGTGGCGACGCCCCTGCCGATATATGCCGGAACTGCACAGCTATCGCCGCCGAGACGGTGAAGGCCAAATGCCCAAATAGCAGGTCCGCCATGATATGGCACTCGTCCTGCTTACTTCGTTACTCCGATACGCGATTCTTCGGGACCATTGGTGGGAGCGAGAAGGTGGGGTTATCATACCCCAAGAACTCGACCTCTGCCGATCGACAGGCCGGCCGAGATTTTGTGGACGCTTTAGCGAGGGACGCTGCCAGTAACCCAAAGATGTACGCTACAAGGATACAGCCGCAGGGAAACTATACCAGCTACGGAATGGCGCAGTGCACCAGAGACCTCACCCCGGTGGATTGCATGGTGTGCCTCCAGAATGCTGCCAAAGAAATTGAGCAGAATCAGTCATTAGGCCAAGAGTTTCGGTTTCTTTCCATGAGCTGCCTCATCGGGTACGACACAAGAATTTTCTTTCTAACCTCATCGGAGCCGGCCTCGTCATCGCCACCACCGCTGCCGGCTCCGTCATCGCCATCAGGTACGCACCTCCTGCCTCCGTAGCCGAATCCCCGCACCATAAGCTTCCCCGTCTCCTGCCGTTGTAAAAATCCTGCGGTCCCGCAACACGACCTCTTCTGTTCTCGTGCCATTGAGGGGAGGGGGTTACCGCGTTATATCTCAAGATCCCGATAATTATAATTCCTCAGAGAAAACAACTTATTTTGAAAATTTCGCGTCTTTATCGAGTGTTATGTCATTAATGCGATAACAATATTAGTTTGGTATCTTATAATTGATGTGCGTTATCATCATTTTCGTTATTTAGATGGCTATATTTCTATATAATTCCTCGGAAGTGGCATTTACCTTGGATATTTTACAATCTTCATCGCACTTTTATGTCATCAACGCGATACCAACATTATTTTCGCATCTTAGAATTGCTGTCTGCTTTTGTCATTTAGATTGACATTTGTTTTAATATGTGCCCAAGAAAACTTAAGAAATTGCTCGGATTTATTTTCTCTGGAAGCAGTATTTAGTTGGTGGAAACTGAACAGAGGTCTGCGCTCCCGAGAATTAATTTCTACCGTGTGACACACCGAGTGAGCAGTAGTGGATTGTTCCCATACATGTTGCTCAACATGCACCTTTCTTTCCTTGGCCATCTCATGTTTAAGAAGGGAACTGTGACTTAGTGATGAAAATTTAGTCGAATATCGATCCCCATCCCTAAAGTGACCCCAAGTCGACTCTTTTCCGTCCCTAGTTTCGGTGCAGTCAAGTTCACTCTATTGTTCTTTGTTTGACAAGGTTCTATAAACTGCAGTTATATACGGTGTTCTATTTGTAGTTTGGGCTTCGTGGTACCCCTGTAATTTGTATTTTCCAGTCTGAAATAGCGGAATTCTCTTTCATACATTTGATGTGGAAGTTTTGGCGGATTCAGGCTGAACTTAAGGCCATGCTCTCATATGATAACCTGTATATATGTAATTTTCTTCTTTTGCTAATATATATGTGGAAATCTAATTGTAAAGGAGGAGGAAATTGAAGAACAGGAGAAAATATAAGCTCGTACGCACTAGAGGAGCAAGAAAATTTTTTTAGAGGGGTACTAATTCACATATTTTTATACTTGAAAGGGCACTTACATATATAACAAAAAGTAAATATTAGAAGATCTTAATGTAACAATGAAAGAAAAATGAGGAACTAATGTGGACAACTGCCACACCAGTCTGTATGTGGCTCCGCCACTGCTCTTACGAAAGTTTCATAATTTTTTCACAGATTAATTAAAAATTCTAGTTTTTTAAGAATCCTTTCGAAAACTTGGAAACATGAGAAAGAAAATCTTTGCCTACGTACCTCCCAATTTTCCTGACATTTTCTCATTTGCAGACATATATTTGAGAAAATTCAATAATATTATGAATTTGCATATATCAGCAGGGCATAAAAGTGACAACCAGAGGAAAACCGCTATTGCCATTGGCTCTACAGTGGGGATATTGTTGCTGCTAGCAATAGGGATTATCGTGATTTTTTTCCGCCGCAAAAAAAGGGAAAAGCTTAATGGTGAGTACCATTAGCCAGTAAAATTTTTACGGGCTTTGCATGAATACTTCGCATGTCATCATATATGAGCCTCAATTGTCTTTCCTCCTATGACAGAGGAGTTAAGAAGATATAGGAGTGAGATGGCTTCATTGGGTAGTCTCACCGAGGATGGAAGAAACTATGAGCTACCTCAATACAGCCTAAAAGCAGTGCAGGAAGCCACCAACAATGTCTCGGTGGAGAATAAGCTCGGAAGAGGAGGATTTGGCCCCGTGTATAAGGTGCTTCAATAAGATCTCTTTCACCATGACATCTAAGAATTAATTGAATCATACCAAGACTTTTTATCAATTTTAATATCTCTTTATATGTTTCAATGTACATATGCTGCCCTGCCCATGTACCAATTTTTGGGGTAGTTACCATGTTGTTCCCCTTGCACTCATATAATATGCCATAATTCATCCATGAATGTCGTTGGCTATTGTTTCCCTCCCACCATTATCGTCAATGTTACAATACCTTTGTTTTCCATTTTCCATGTCTGCATCTGTGTAACTTAGATTGCATTGATTGTTGCTCTCAGGGTCAACTCAATGGTCGGCTTGTTGCAGTCAAAAGACTTTCCGAAAGTTCTGGGCAAGGCTTGAAGGAGTTTATGAATGAAGTTATATTGATAGCAAAGCTTCAACACAAAAACTTGGTCCGTTTGTTGGGTTGCTGTACTGAGCGGGGTGAAAAGATGCTTATCTATGAATTCATGCCTAATGGCAGCCTTGATGCATTTTTTTATGGTGATTCACCTCTCTTCTCATTTTTCATTTTAGACTTACAGCTTTTCAGTTAAAAAATCTATTGCTGCTCTCCGTGGTGGTGAAAAATATGCACACATATGCATGTATATGTGCTGAAAAGAGAGGGGGAGAAGGGGGTGGAGGGGTGAAGACGTTGGACACTGGGTCTTGAAATCTTTTGAAACCTTTTAGGATCTTAAAGAAAACGAGAGAGGAAGGGGAAGAAGGGCCTTTCGTTTTCCCTGTGGTGACTTTTTCATCTTTGAAATTGAGGTCTACCCTAGGTCTAATTTGCTGGTTTTTTTAGACCCACAGAAGCGTAAATCATTGGACTGGGTGAAGCGATTCAATATAATCGTGGGAAGTGCAAGGGGGATTCTGTACCTTCATCAGGATTCCCGGCTCAACATCATTCATCGGGATCTTAAAGCAGGCAACGTTTTATTGGATGAGCAGATGACAGCAAAGATTTCTGACTTTGGAATGGCCAGAATCTTTAGTGGAGATAACGACCCAAAAGCCACCAATATCATTGTTGGAACTCAGTATGTATAAGATTGTTGTCAGTTCAGCACAATATGCAATTTTCATCTTATGGCCTGATAGAGTTCTATAACATGCCAGTAGACAATCTAGTTTCACCTAGGTAAACTGTTCATTGACAACTATTTTGAGTTTCAACTTCCTTCGAAGTATTGCTTTCTTTGTTCAACTGATCATACTATCGTCCCACCTCTTGTTTTCTTTGTATATATTTTCAGTTCTTTAGTATGCTATACAGGTGAACATTTCAACACTGAGCATATCAAGGTTAGTGAATGTTGTTTTAGTCAAGTATTAGACAGGAACAATGAGCCAATGACTCCAGACGGCTAGCTCGTTGTGGTAGCATCCATGTGAGTGAACTCGTCTGACCTTTTAGTATGGAACTAGTTCTGTTGCTAAGATCTCACAGAAGAAAAGAGTGTCAGTTGCAAGTAATTGCCTTTCAACTTGAAAAGGTGGCCATCGCATGTTTAGATTCTAGTCTTGGCAGTCACCAAGCAAAAACAACATGGTCCTATACTGCATGACAAAAAAGACCTGAGTACTATCACTGAAATTGATGCACCCCCTTGCTAGAAATGGTGGGAAAAAAAACCTTGACTTTCATTTGAATAATTCTTCTTCAGTCTTTCAAGCAGAAAATATAAAGGAGGCGGATGATCAAAAGATCAAGGAACGGGATGAGTAACTTTATGGGAGGATTATCATTTCCTTGTGAAACCACTTCTCTGCTCCTGCTAATCAGCACATGTTCCTCATTTTTGCTGCTAAAAGTAGCTTCGAACATCCTGATTCTAAAGCATTAATTAACAAAATTTTGATTTGAATGAAGGCCTAAACACAACGAAGATTCACATTTTAATTTTACTGCTGCAGTGTTCTCTCTTTATTGACATTTTGTTTCCATGGCCACCATTTCTTTGTGGTGCACTTCAACAAAAAGACGATGCCTGTTATCTTCCTTTTTGTTGCATTTATCTGCATTTCATCATTATTTTCGAGAAATCTATGAAGATAGAACGGTTCCATGCTAATAATATCTCCATGCATCACTATTTTGAGCAACTTTTCTACTTATTCTAACAGTGGATACATGGCACCGGAGTATGCCATAGATGGGCAATTCTCCATCAAATCTGATGTCTATAGCTTTGGCGTACTGCTCTTAGAAATTGTCAGTGGTCTGACATATAGTGGATTTCACCTCTCTCAAATGGGTTGTAGCCTGATTGGATATGTAAGTCTCTCTCTCTCTCTATCTCTCCCCCCACCCCTTTTTTTTTCTCTCTCTCTCTCAAGGCAGCTGAAGGAAATTGAATCATAGGCCTGGAATCTATGGCGCTCGCGGAGAATGTCAGACTTCATAGATCCAGTTCTTGGAGAATCAGCCTCAACAAGTCAAATTTTAAAATGTTTCCACATTGGCTTACTATGCGTTCAGGAGGACCCTGCAAGCAGACCTACGATGTCGGCCATTGTAAATATGCTTGAAAGTGATTCGCCAATTCTTCCAACTCCACAACAACCTCCCCTAGTTTTTAGCAATTCTGGCAATTCAACGACCAGCAAAAATGATTCCTCGAGCAGTGGCAGTACAAACTTTGAAAGTTTATCGAGGTTGAAGCACTCCTTTAGATGAGCATGGCATAGCTGATTTATTTGCATGAGCAGATTTAGTGATAAGCTAAAAGACATTGCCTATGTGATCTAATTTCTTCGGTATTTGTCATCCAACTTCATTCCAATTTTATCGGATGTCAGGGAAGCACAACTACGAAGAACAGTGAGCACTATCAACTGTGAAGAACAACTGTCATGATCGGGAAGAAACTTCTGATTAAGATATCTGCTTTTGGGAAGCTTAGGATTGCTTGGTTATGTGAGACTACCAGACGATGGGGATGTTACAATAAATATTTTAATTAATGTGATCGAGCAGGTCACAGCTTCTTCTCTATGAACTATAGTCTTGCTTCAATAAGTGTTTGCCTTTCTCTTGAATCAAAGGACAAGGTTTCTTGTGTATAATGATTCTACAAAAATTCTATTTTATGATCTAGTTTGAAGTTGAAATGAAAATTATGATGCGTGGGGAGGAAGAGGAGCCCTGGTGTTTGCGGGCCTGCCTTGGTGGGGCCTGCTAAGGTTCCAACGTAAATTTGGAAGATTGAAAGAGCATTGGATGGATCTAGGAATGCTAAACGTGCTTAGAAAAGCTCGATCGGCTTCTATGGCCAAGATGCCAAGAACGTGAAAGTACCCTTTCCATGGTGCGGAGAGCTTGACGTTGAAGGGGCTTCACGATGCCGTCAAGGCAGCTTCACCGAGGAGAGCTTGCAAGGTCCAGTAGTTGCCAAGGAAAGCTTATCACAATCACAAACCATTCAGGTTGTCGAGCTCTGTGGCTTCAAAGTGAGCTTGTCAGCCGGCTTGCGGGCAAGATGCGTGCTGGGGACATCAAATATTGGCCGGAAAGTTGGACTCTCCTCTGGCCGTCCTCTGAACTAACAAACAGAGAAATAAGGAATAACCGAACTTAGGCTGGAAGAAAAAGAAAAAAAGTTCCTAAACAACTTAAAATTCTAATTTGGCCGGAAATTTTCAAATGGAAGCCTCAACCGACATTGTTAAAGTCCTAAAATCCTGCCCCAAGCATGCGCTTATTCGTAACAGCTCGTCATAAATTGTGAAGGCGTCAAAAATACCAAAATGACAATAGTAATATTGTGCTGGACGTTGTTTATGTTCTTGATGAAAATCTATACTCCCCAAACTCTCTCTCTCTCTCTCTCTCTCTCTCTCTCTCTCTCTATATATATATATATATATATATATATATATATATATATATATATATATATATATATATTTATTTATTTATTTATTTATTTATGTATGTATGTACGTGTATATATTTGGAAGTGACCTTGTCAATTTCAGTAAAAAATAAATAAAGTATGAAAACATTTACTCCCCAAGCGCAGTGACCTAACTGGACTGGTAGATCTATGGAGCGGGGGCTCGTGTTGGCATTGGTGCTTAGTCAGAACCACTGGCCTAGCACATATTATCTGATGGAAAAGCATTGGCTTCATAAAAAAATGGATGTACCTTATGGGAAAGCATTGGCTTTATAAAAAATGGATGTGTGCGGTTAGGGCGATCTCTTGGATAACAGATTTAAAAAGTTAGGAAATGGTTTCAAAATTTTGGCTCCCTTAAAATTAGAGTAGATTCATGAAAGTTGAAACGAATTTAAGGCATAATCAATGGACAGTCACAATCTATTATTAGTGTCAAAGCGTGCTAGAGATTTGTTACCTGAATCCATTTTCCGGCACATTGATATTTCTGCGGAATACAAACTGGAAGGGGATATCAACCATCGGAGCCGTAACGGACAGGAATCTTTATTGTGCATACTGTCCATTAAATGTGGTTCGTTTTAGAACACCAACTGCTTTGATGATCTTCTGTTGGGCGCTATAAGATTATATAAAGCATGCCAGAATCTTAGTTACCGGTGCGGTATAAATGGACCCGCACCCGCGTCAAGCGGATTCGCTTATGGTGCGCACCAAAATCGCACCTGTTGAAGATGAAGAGACCATATCCAAAAATCCATTTTTGGGTGGTACGCTTTGATATCCAAAATCCACAAAATCAACCCGCAACCAGATCCACAAAACCAAGCGACGCTCGACCATTCTCACCCGTCGCATTTCATGTAATGCATCGGTGGTATTTTATTATATGTTCTTTCTTTTTTTTTCAAACGTTTCGATACAGGACTGGCTTGCAGTTGGACAACCAAATCTGACCATTCCAATTGATGCCTTTTTTCAAACATTCTTTTGCTTTCGACTATTCTCACCATTCTAAAGACGTTTTATTTTTCATAAAATTTATAATTTTAATTGTGTTATTCAATTTCTAAGAAATTTGTTCAAGATTCTTTAACCAAACGCGTGGCTATATTGTTCAAAATTTGTTCAGTTGAGGGTTATCCTAGACAAAGTATTTAATTGCGAGGAATTATATATTACGAATAGCTGTATGAAGATGGCGGTTGAGTAAGATAATCAGGTTGGTTGACGGCAATAAAGTAAGATGTCAATTATTGTTGTGTGAGTCCCGCTGGCTGTTGGTGGGCTCACTGCCCGCTCTTGCCCCCGGTTGATTAAGCTTAATCAGGGTCGGCTTGACACCTGAAACTTGGGTCCAAGCTTGACCCAATAATTAAAACTTGAGTCAGAACTCGGTCTGTGGTTGATTTATAAATTAAAAATATTTTTTTAATATGAAATAATATATAAATATATATTAATATAATAAAATATTATATTTATATATGTATATTAATAAAATAAATATTAAAAAAATTTGTGGGATTCATAGTCCGATAGATTATCGGGTATGCTCTTTTTTCAAACCGGAATCCACCTTCAACTGAGTACAGTACTAAGTACTGCCGACGGCCCAGCTCGATGTTCAGGCAGGTCGACATGGGCAAAATCGTCTTTTCCGGTTTTTCTTTGCAGAAAAATAGATAAAATTAAGACAGCTTCTTAAACGTAAGAAACACGCGATCCAAAGTCTTTCTTTACGGTCAGCAAGAAATTCTTGCATCGCTGTAAAAATGGATTCAAACGAACCGATTCAAGTTCGATTTGACTCGTTTGCCGATTTTGGCGACGCCACTTTACTTGTTTTTTTATTGTTTTGACACTTTTTTAGTTTCCCATTGGGGAAAAACAGAGGAAAATACAACTCAAAGGTCTAACCAATTCTATTGGGTTTCCGGTTTTTGCAGCATTGGTCCGGTGGTCCACCTCCAAATCAGTATCAGTTAGTATCGGTTTAAGCAATACTGTGTCGGCGTGCCTCCAATCATAAGTCATATCAGCAGCAGGCAAGTGAATGCAGACCCTGACGAATGGAGAAGTGTCGACCGGAAAGTGGGCAAAAGCACGCCGGCGTTGTCAGTTGACATCTCCTTAGCAAAGAGATGAGATGAGGTGCGCCGACCGCGTCTTTTGCTTCTTTTCTTGCTCTTTCACCTTCGATGATCAACATCACCAATGCCAACGACGCGGGGGATCGATCATCCCACGCCTTTCGTATCTGTTAACTTTTCTTCTTGTGGTTCTGCAATCTCCTGCATTTGTTTATGCGAGCGATCAAGAGCTCATTTCTTACGTTGAAAATCTTATAAGAAACAACACCTTCATCTACAGTAGGTGCTCCACAAGCGTAGATGGGTTGTCGCAGACATACGGGCAAAACTTGGATCAGCTATTTAGCTCCCTCGTCGACTCCGTTTCCAACACTGGCTTCTCCAACACCTCCGTTGGTGAGGCGCCGAACACGGCCTACGGCCTCTCGCTCTGTCTTGGCTACGTCCCAGCCGATATCTGCCGGAACTGCACCGCCGTCGCTGTCGAGAGGGTCAAGGTCGACTGCCCAAATAACCGGTCCGCCATGATATGGCTCGCGCCCTGTCTGCTTCGTTTCTCCGATACGCGATTCTTCGGGAGCATTGGTGGGAACGAGAGGGTGCGGATATCCCCCAAAGAGAGCACCAAATCTGCCGATCCGGCGGCTGCCCGGAATTTTGCGAACTTATTAGCGAGGGATGCTGCCAATGACCCAAACATGTACGCTACCAAGATACAGCCGATGGATGGCTTTACCAGCTATGGAATGGCGCAGTGCACCAGAGACCTTAGCCCGATGGATTGCATGCTGTGTCTCCAGAATGCTACCAAACAGATAGAGATTGAAAACAATAACACAGAAGAACGACCATGGCGGTTTCTTTCCGAGAGCTGTGCCATGGGGTATGACACCAGGCTTTTCTTTCTAACCTCACAGGTGCCGCCTTCGCCATCGCATTCAGGTTCGCACCTCCTGCCACTGTAGACTAATTTCCACGGTCGAGAGATTTAGCATAGATGGCCAGATTGAGCCGTAAAAGCTCATATGTCAGTTGGATTCTTACGAAACCTATTCTTTTAAGTTGCAAGCTAGAAAGGAGGCACTCTATATTGATGGGTGTCCCCTCCCTGCCTCAAGCATTCCCCCGTAAATATGTAACATTTATTTAGAAAATTTCCTGTCTTTATCGCTTTTACGTCATTAACGCCATTACAAGGTCAGTTTCGCATCTTATTGTTGCAGTGTCTTATAATCGTTATTGTTATTTATATCGCTCTACTTTTATATAGTTCATCGGAAACTGCATTTATTTTGGATCATTTCGAGTCTTTATCGCTTTTTTATGTCCTTTAATGCGAGATGATTTCTATTTCGAGTTTGGGTCGGATGGTGCGCGCTGAATTTTTATTTCCCTCTGAGTTATAGGAATTTCTCTTTCACACTTTTGATGCACAAGGTCTGCAGTCAAATGGGTTCAGGCTCAACTTAAGGCCAAGTTCCCACATGACAACTTGCATACTGCGAGAAAAATTTGTTTTGCTTCTTACATGTGAAAAACTAATTATAAAGAAAAGAGAAAATTGGAGAACAGGACAGACTGATCGTTTGGAAAGTTTTTAAGGTTTGATTTCATAGACTAAAAATTTAAGATTTCAAGCAATCTTTTCAGACGCTCTGGAACCATGAGAACAAAAAAGTGTTTTCCAACCTCGAACTTTTCCTATCCTTTTCTCACTTCCAGAGATGCACATGGGAAAACTGAGTAATATTGATTGAATTTGCATATCTCAGATAGAATAAGTGACAATGACAGACGGAGGAAACGCATGATTGCCATAATGAGCTCCACAGTGGGGATTCTACTGCTAGCAATAGGGATCTGCGTGTTGCTTTCCCGCAGCCGAAAGAGGAAAAATTTTAAAGGTGAGTTTCACTAGAAAATAGAAATTAAATTTTTTTATGGTGGCTTTGCATGACTTCATATGTGGACATCATTTTTAATTTCTTTCCTGTTATGGCAGAGGAACTAAGAAGATACAGAAGTGAACTGGCTTCACTAGGTAACCTCACTGAGGTTGAAAGAAACCATGACCTACCACGGTACAGCCTAAAAGCATTGCAGGCGGCCACCAACAATTTCTCAGAAGAGAATAAGCTTGGACGGGGGGGCTTTGGCCCCGTATATAAGGTACTTCATAAATAAAAATTTAGTTGTTATTGCATCTAGATTTAATTGAATTGTATAGCGACTTTTACTAATTTTGGTATCTCATTATATGTTCTGATGTACATGAGCTGCCATCCAATAGTGCCAATTTTTTATGCAGTTACCAAGTTGTTCCCTCTTGTACTCATGTGACTAGCCACTGTTCATCAATTAACGTTGCTGACCAAAATTTTCGTTTATTCAACTCAGCAGATATATATATATATATATATATATATATATATATATATATATATATATATATATATATATATATATATATATATATATATATATATATATTCATGTACTTCAGATATTTATGCTTTTATAATCCAGAGTTGCTCAGTTCCATTGACCTCAGGTCTTAGATAAAATCATGATATCTATTGTTCACATCTTAGTTCCAGATCGGATGTCAATCCTGCATTGTATAATATATATTATTTTCCTAGTGGTAGTGGTTCTTTTCCCATTTCCATAAATCTACATGTACGTACCTATTCCAATAATGGTCTGTAAGATTGTCGTCATGAATCGCTTTTAAATTACTATATATAAAGCTTGAAATTACTACAGAAATGGCCGACCATAAACCAATTAGCAACAGAATAGTTAATGCGTTAAACGAATCAAATTCACGCATGTGGGCTTATTAGTAAATAGTAATTCACTTGAATTTCCTGTACGCCTCAAACTGTCCACTGTCAAATTTATATGGAACGAATTAACATTTCTTGGTAGTAATTCCTTATAAAAATTTCCAAATGCAACAACTTAGTCAACACTTGACATCATGAGGAAGTTCAATCAACTATCAACAAGAGCTACCTGACTAGGTAGGATTTCGTTAAATATGTAACCTGACTTCGACCGTATATTTTTATTAACAAACTAATGAAAAGTGGAGCACATTCCCATGCAAACTGTATTCCTTTATTCCCTTCAAAAAGCTTGATTCCCGCATTTTCCGGTGGTTAAGAGTCATAAAAATTGAGCTTGTCATGATAAGTCTCTTCGAATTTGATCTTTCACTTTCATCTTACCCTTCTCCAGAATTTACTGAACAGAATTGAGCCTTTTGCTTCTGACTATTGGCACTTTTTTTTAGAGCTCCAATTTATTCTCTTTTATGACCATAGCATTCTTTCTTTTCTTTTTTTAATAAAGGCATATTTAGTTCGATCTGTTTTCCTGTGTATGTCTTTATAGTTACATCTATATCCAAACACTATATATATATATATATATATATATATATATATATATATATATATATATATATATATATATATATATATATATATATATATATATATATATATATATATATATATATATATATATATATATATATAAAGAGAGAGAGAGAGAGAGTGACTTGTGAATGGAAGAAATATATAGAGAGATTGCTTTACAATTTACATGCATTTTCTGTTCCTGTCAGGGTTGTCTCGATGGTCGGCTTGTTGCGGTGAAAAGGCTGTCTGAGCGTTCTGGGCAAGGTTTGAAAGAATTTATGAATGAAGTTGTATTGATAGCAAAGCTTCAGCACAAGAACTTGGTTCGTTTGCTGGGCTATTGCATAGAGCGGGGAGAAAATATGCTTATCTATGAATTCATGCCCAATGGCAGCCTTGATGCATTTTTTTATGGTGATAAACCTCTCTTCTTGTTATGTTGCAGCTAACAAGTCTATTATTGTTTCTAGTGGAGCTTAGTAGGCAGACACAGAGAGAGACTAACATGCAGCTAAAATTTTTTTAGACCCACAGAAGCGTGAATCATTGGACTGGGAGAAGCGATTCAATATAATTGTGGGAAGTGCAAGGGGAATTTTGTATCTTCATCAAGATTCCCGGCTCAACATTATTCATCGGGATCTTAAAGCAGGCAACGTTTTATTGGATGAGCAGATGATAGCAAAGATTTCTGACTTCGGTATGGCCAGAATCTTTAGTGGAGATAAGGACCCAAGATCCACCAATATCATCGTTGGAACTCAGTATGTAAAAGTTTGGTGTCAATTCTCTCCTGTAATTTTCATCTTTTGTTCTGTTCAAATTCTATGACGTGCGAGTAGATTATCTAGTTTCACCTAGGCAAACTTAACTTTCTGGAAAATCTTACTTGTTCAATTGATCATACTCTAATCCAATGTCTTTCTTTTCTCCTTATGTACTTCCTCTGTTTTGAATGCTAAGCTGGTAGAATTTACAGAAGCACCTTTTCAAGTCAAGAAAATATGAGCACCTTTCACTTTTTATTAATATTAAGCATTGTTAGATTCACGTACATTTCTAGCATGTGAGTTCTGTTGCTAAGATCTGACAGTAGAAAAAAGTCACTGGCTCTAGTTGTGGTGCAGCTACAGAAAAAGAGGCATAACAGGTTTAGATTCCAGGCTTGGAAATCACAGAAGGATGCATATACAAAGAATGAGAACAAAACAAAGAATAAGAGTCAGAAATCAAACCAAAAAAGAGCCCCTGTTAGATCTAAAGCATTTTGCCTTTACCCGTAATTTTTTTTTTGTGCCACTAAAGGGCCGTTCTTTTGTATTATACTTTAAGAAAAAAGCCATCTTTATTTTCTGCATGTCATCTTGTTGCCTGTTGCATTGATAGGCATATTATTTTCATGACCCTCTCTATGCTAATAATCTCTCTGTGCATCACTGTTTTGAGTATGTTTTCTGCTTACATTGACAGAGGATACATGGCTCCAGAGTATGCCATAGATGGGCAATTTTCCATCAAATCTGATGTCTACAGCTTTGGCGTACTGCTCTTAGAAATTGTCAGTGGTCAGGCATATAGTGGGTTTCACCTCTTTCAAATAGGTTGTACCCTGACTGGATATGCAAGTCTCTCTCTCTCTCTCTCTCTCTCTCTCTCTCTCTCTCTCTCTCTCTCTCTCTCTCTCTCTCTCTGTCTTTCTCTCTCTCTCTCTCTCTCTCACACACACACATACACACACAACCACACATATTCATGGTTGCTAAATCGGAATGGGATTGTAGGCCTGGACTTTGTGGAGCAAGGGGAGAATGTCAGAACTCATAGATCCAGTGCTTCGAGAATCAGCCCCAACAAGTCAAGTTTTCAAATGTTTCCACATTGGCTTACTATGCGTTCAGGAGGACCCTGCAAGCAGACCCACGATGTCAGCCATTATAAATATGCTTGAAAGTGATTCGCCAATTCTTCCGACCCCGCAACAACCCCCTCTGGTTTTTAGTAGTAGCATCAGCAATTCTAGCACTTCAATGACAGGCAAAAATGGTTCTTCTAAAAGTGCCAGTACAAACTCTGAAAGTTCATCGAGGTTGAAGCACTCCTTTAGATGAGCTTGGCATATTTATTTGCACCTACAGATCCGGTGATCTGCTAAATGACATTGCCGTATTATTAAAGAACATCTGTCATGATTTCGAAGACCTGCAGTAAAGCCATCTGTTTATGTTTATAGGCCCACCTACTTGCTTTAGAAATGGATATGTGGGTCAGATTGATGCATAATAAGCCCAGTTTGGATTCAAGGCAAGATTATATTATCAAGTGGATCAAATTTGAACATCTTTTTCATTTACAGAAATATCTATCATAAGCGCATAAAATGCTGATTGGAAAGGTAAATGATCAAATTCTGGTCCAGCTTATCATCTTCTCCACATTTAATATCACAAATTTAGTGAATTTTTTATTGCATTAATTATATAGCACAGATTAATTATGCGCTTTTCGGCAAAGGGATATCACGTGGCATTAAACAATGAAGTAATGGTGCAAGTAATATTGTCTTGAGAATAAAGATCAACGTCACAAGGGCATATAATCTTGTCCCGGCCGTGTCCAAACCAGACTATGGAAGTATATTTTGTTTGACAGACTTAGCAATGCGTATGCATTACATGCTAAGGTGCTCTATCACAACGGGACACCATTATATCGAAGTCCTAATTTTATGAAACAATTGGCTGTCGAGAAAAAAAGACTGTTTATAGTTCATTTTGTATGGGAATATGACTTACAAATTGTCTCAGAAGAAACATATTATTATTTTTCAGATCAACATTTACAGATCAAGATGCATGGTTTAGTACCAAATATAAAAGGCTACTACATTTCGCTAAAAAGTATGCAGTTATTCATGGCATCCATTAGTTATTATACTGAAATTACAATCCGAAGAATGATTTCGTTCTGAAAACAGCTATGGAAGAATGTTCGATGGGGTATAAGATACGTCAGCAAGCGACATATAGCTTCTGTCTGGCAATAGATCTCATTGTAACGTAATCATGTTTTGAGTTATAGAACAGAACTGATTATGGGAGACAAAAAACAGAAAGTGAGACAACGTCAACCAACTAAACAGCAAAATATATTCAATGCAATTCACATTGAATGCAGTATAATATGAGACTCATGCTTGAACCCATGGTACGCCAATTAGCGCAACAAATCTTGCTACATGTGTATCGTGTGTGCGTGCGCGCATGTGTGCACGCAAGCATGTGTTCTCCATTCCCCACCGGTGAAGTTGGAACTCTCGATCATGGCATCTCTCACTTGGCCAGGAGGGGCCTCAAGCCACGCTGATTCTCTTTTCGTGACATCAAGCAAAATCATGGTTTATCTTCCGTGCGTGTGTGTAATTCAACCTTCTTTCGGATGGATAAGAACCATCAACCATGGATCATGGCTTCCTATTGTTGGAAGTGATTTTATTGTTGGAATGCCAAGTTAGAAAAAAATCTCAAAAGGAAGAGAGAACTCGCTACACAATGCTAGAAATACATGTACTCAAACATAAGAGACTTCTTTCATTTCTCTATATTACTCAATCACAAGTTAGTTTTCTGTGTTGGGAAAATCGATAGGTGGTTCAGCTTCACCGGGGAGGCATCTCATGTAGATGAGTACCTTTGGTTGATGGGAAGAGCTTGCTACAAACCAGTTATAGAGTACTGTGGTGGCAGCACAGAAATAGGTGGTGTTTTTGTTCCAGGTTCACTGGTGCAACCCCAGTAAACAGCTTGATGTAGGGGACAAAGCCCTGTGACTTCACTTTTGCTGGTGTATTTACAGCTTGCTCAACACTTAGAGCTCTAAGGCATAGCCATCAGCTTCATTCTCAGCTCATCCAACTCGGCGTTAATTCGAGTATTTCTGCTGGCAATGCATGGGTGACCCTGTATGCCAGGTGTGGAGCTGTTGATGCTGCCCATTAAGCTTTCTGCACAATGACACCAGCAGATTCAGTTCTTGGAATGCAATGATTGCAGCTCCAGGGCAACATGGGTATGGGGAAGAGGCATTGAAACTCTTTGAGCAGATGTTGCATAAAGGAATTGAACCTGATCGTATCACTTTCCTCACGGTTCTGTCTGCTTGTAGCCATGCTGGTCTTGTGGAAGAAGAATGCAAATATTTCGAGTCTATGAGTAAAGAATATGGCATAAAGCCTGGTTCAGATCACTATGCACGTTTCATTGATCTATTAGGTCGAGCAGGACGAATAACAGAGGCTGAAGAAATAATTGATCGATGCCTACCGAGCCTGATTCACTTGTATGGGAGTCACTTCTAGCAGGTTGCAGGATTCAGGGCAACATGGAACTTGGAATTCAGGCAGCAGAGAAACTTCTTGAGCTGAGGCCACAGCATGATGGAACATGTGTGTCATTATCCAATATGTGCGCTGCAGTTGGGAAGTGGGGAGAAATCGCAAGGGTGAGGCAAGTGATGAAGGACAGAGGAGTGAAGAAAGAACCTGGATGCAGTTGGTTGATGTGGAAAACCAAGTGCATGTTTTTTGGTGGATGATACTGCTCATCCTGAGGTCAAAAAGGTCTACATTTTTCTGGATATGTTGGGTGCAGCGATCAGGAAGTTGGGTTATATACCCGATACAAAGTTTGTGTTGCATGATGTGAAGCTCAACCAGAAAGAATACAGCCTGTCGACTCACAGTGAGAAGCTGGCCATTGGTTACGGTCTTCTTAAATTGCCTGCGGATTCTCCAGTTAGGGTCTTGAAGAATCTAAGGANTCTTGCGGTTGAAACATAAGATGCACCAGTATGCATGGAGGGTAATTTTAGTGCCAAGGAACAATGAACCTATTAGCATTGGGAGGGCACCTCTAAATATGATTTCCTTGCAAGAAGTAATAATCTTCCTTGAGAAGAATTTACAACGTTGCTTTATCCTGTTAACATGAGATTTCCTAAAGCAATAGAAATGTGATTTCTAGGTAAATGCTTTCCACGGTTAGTGGTGCTTACGGATAGTTTGATTATAATGCTGTTTTATTCACGACCTTCATCAGATAAACGAAAAAACATCAGTTTGAGAGGAGATTTTGGTCATCCAACATGTTTTTGCCGATGGCAACCACAAAATTTTGCTACATTCTATGACAACAAAGGTGCTACTTGAGAGAGTGAGCCCTCTGTCTTCTTGGTGGTTTGTCTAGCAAACACTGTAAAGAGATTTGGTAAAAGAATCGAATGGGTAGAAGTTCAGTTATCTCCGATTCTGCGCATGGGCTAATCTAGAATCTTGTTACTTTCATTTGTTTTCGGTTACGTTTGCTATACCGTCTCTATATTGTCTGGCTATTATTGCTATAAGCAAACTTTGCAGTGTCCAAATATTAAATTCAAGATCAGCAGCAATTCCCTCATAAAGAAGCAGTTTATTTGAAGAAAAAAAGGAAATGACGTGGAAACAGAATAAAAATGGGTTCAAGTAGAAATAACAAGTACCTGTGATTCTAGTCTTAGTGAAATTGGAATTCGGTTTCTATAGGGATAAGCTATAGGAACATATGTTTCTTTTTCAAAAAAAAAAAGTACTGGGAAGCTCATATTGCATAGATGACTTGAAATCCTCATGCCATCCGAGTTTCGTCCAATTATGGCCGTCCGTTAAAACAGATGTGATATAAAATATATTCATTATAATGTATTGGATAATGCATTGGGTGGATGTGTTTAAATACGGATCGGATGAACCTCAAAGTAAGCTAGGTGACTACCAAGATATATTGTTATTCTTATCTAGACAATCAAACTGGTGAGCATATGCGGGACACTGCCTAACCAGCCAGATCATGCTTGCAAGCTACAAAGTTTATTGCCGTAACATATTAGATCGGAGCTGAGGTGAATTCAAATAAGTCCATAGGTTAAATTGTAGACCGAAGCCCGGGCCTTGCAATTGGGGCTCAGCCCCATGTCCACCCCTTACTTGTATTAAAGTCAGCATAATAGACTTAAGGTGCAATTTAGTAACTGGCCAATTAAGTATTGGTTTTAGAAAATATGGTTTCCCTTGAACTAGGTTGTAATCGTTATGTCGTTATGATTGATTTTGTAAGTGACGCGGTAAGTCAGTCTTGTTCAGGCTTAAATATGTTCTATAACGACATCTACGGCTCCTATGACACTAATAATTGATATTTTAAAAATTAAGCGACTTTATAAATTAACTTGAACAAATGCATTTCTTTTAATGAACAAGTAAGATGTATAACGAAATTACATCTTCAATTGGATAATAAAAGTTGTAGGCCCTTTCTCAACTTAAGTTGTTTGAGAGATACCAACCAGTCATATATATGTGACTGTGTGTCTACAAATATTAGTGACTGACAAAATAATTGTGCAATGGCAATAATTGTATAATGGCACTCATAATTAGCCATTGACTCTTGACTAGGTTGTTCTGGTAGCTTTATGAGAGAAATAACATGTTCTAGTATGAAACTGGCTCACGCGAAATATGGCTACTTTGGTCTGTTTAGAGTGTTTTTTTAAGAATGAGGTTATAGTAGCATGTACATCCACTACATACGCCCAGGAGGTTTCATGGAAATTTAAGTTGAAATCTAACTCAAATATGGGTATCTTGCAAGCTGAAAAAGGTTGAGTATCATTAAATTCACCTACGTTTCAATCATATGACTTCTGTTGCTACGATTTGACAGGAAGGAAGAGTGTCAATTATACCTATTTGTCTTGCTGCTACAGAAAAAAAGAGGCCATCGCAAGTATACATTCTCTGCATGGCGAGCACCAAGTCAAAACAACATGGTCCTGTCCTGCACAACTAAAAGGATAAGTTGTATTACTGAGTTGGATGGACCCATCTCACAGGGTCGAAAAACTAGGATCCTTGACTTTCATTTGAATAACTCATCTAGGAATCTTTCACTACGCTGAGACTAGATTTAAACTTTAAACGACACAAAAAATACAAAGAAAGAAGTGGATGTACAGAATAATAAAAGGGATCAAGAACCATAATAGCATTATCATTTCCTTAGAAAGCCACTTTTGTGCTTCGACAGATCGAACCTGTCCCTACTTTTTCTGCAAGAAAATAGTTTTCAAGTGCTTTGTTCGAAAGACTTCATTGGCAAAATTTAATCTTAAGGAAGACCTAAAGACAACAGAGATTACTCAACAGAAAAATAACTTCTTTATATTCTGCATGTTATCTTATTTGTGGCCACATCGATATACATTTGATTTTGTTCTACGCTGCACAGTTCTTTGAGCGTCATCGTTTTGAGCAAATTTTCTGCTTACTCTCACAGTGGATACATGGCTCCGGAGTATGCTATCGATGGGAAATTTTCCATCAAATCTGATGTTAATAGCTTTGGTGTATTGCTCTTAGAAATTATTAGTGGTCAGATGTACAGTGGATTTGAGCTCCCTCTAAAGGATGATACCCTGCCTCGGTATGTAAGTCTCTCTCTCTCTCTCTCTCTCTCTCTCTCTCTCTCTCTCTCTCTCTCTCTCTCTCTAATGGGTCTAATAGAAATTGATTATAGGCCTGGACTCAATGACGCACGCGGAGAAGATCAGACTTCATAGATCCAATGCTTGGAGAATCAACCTCAACAAGTCAACTTTTAAAATGTTTCCACATTGGCTTACTATGTGTTCAGGAGGAGCCTGCAAGCAGACGCACAATGTCAGCCATTATAAATATGCTTGAAAGTGATTCTCCAACGCTTCCAACTCCCCAACGACCCCGTCTGGTTTTCAGCAGTGATAGCAGCTATTTTAGCACTTCAGGAGCCATATCAGATTCCTCTAAAAGTGGCAGTGGAAGCAGTCCTTAAGATGAGCGTAGCATATTTCTTTGCATGAGTAGATGTAGTGATCGGTTAAATGGCATTGCCAATATGATCTAATTTATTCCATATTTAGTTAAACAGCTTGTCTCTTTGTACTATCAACTTTCAAGAATAATTGTCACTATTGGGTTGATCTACGAAGCTATCTTTATATCTTTGTGATCTCAAATATATATCTTACATGAGTTTGACGCAGATCCGTTTAATTTCCTCCAGCGGTGATCGACGATGAGGTAGTGCATCTCTGGTAATCCCCCTCCTTTCCTCTTCTCTCTCCCTTGTCCGCATCAACTTCTTTTTCTTCCTATTGATTAATGTCACAATTTTTTGGATTTGGGGATTTCTCTGAGTTTGCATTGTGTTGTCTTTCTGTTTATTTGTTGAACTTCTTCGTCGTGATCTAAACTACACATTTTGCAAGAATCCGGAGTTTGTGTTTCAGAGGTTTTTGTTTCCAAGAGGATGTAACCATTATGTTTGGCTTGATTTTCCTTTTCCTATTTTCTGATTTTCTTCACCAACGAAAACGTGCATTGCGAAGACAACAGAGCAAGTTAAACAATGAACTATGAAGCAACAAACAAAATTCAATTATGAAGAGCTTCCCATGGATCTCGTACGAAGAGCTCATTGTCCCCAAGTTTCATCCTATTTGGAAAGAGTGAAAAGCTTCCTGTTCCTGAAATGTGTGTCCTGGTAAAAATTTCTGATTACTTCATGAAATATGATTATCAAAAGCAAAGGGCAATTCTGTAAGGGCCACTAATTTGTTGCAGTTGGAGACTGCTTCTCAAGGTGATAGATGGGTTTCAGTTCTTGTATTACAAACATTAAAGTTTAATCGTAGCTTTAGTTTAATCTGCTATGTTTGCTTTTGATATTTCTTTGATTGCTATTCTCTTCAGCTTCTTTGTATTATACTTGGTTACCACTTAAAAGTTTAAAAAATAGAAACTTTTCTCTGAGGGGAATTTCGGAAGATATACCTCAAGATGGCATTCGGGGAAGCTTGGGATATCATAAAGGTTGGTAAGTGTTGATAGTTTTTTAATTGATTCTGCAACATGTACTCAATCTTAGTCTATGGGTACAGAAGAGATGGAAGCAGAGAGCAACGAGACTATGGGGTAGTTATCACAAGAAATTGTGAAAGCTGCTGTCAGAGCTGCATTATTTGCTGCAGCAATGAAAGGTAAGCTCTTTTCAGATCATGAAGAACATTATAGTGAATGAGTGCCAATATTGTCAGCTTTCAGGTTCATTGCTGCCCATGATTCGTTAAAATGCTTTGCATATCTGTTGCTTTGGACGAGACTGAACTGTTGAAGCAGTTTTTTGATATGAAGGTAGCAACAGCTTCTTCTCCATGCATGTGCTTTCTCTATCATTTCCTTTATTTACCTTGGTCGCAGATTTGGTTCTCTCTACAGGTTGGTTTGTTATGATAATGGATCATATATTGGTGTTATTTTATAATTTAATTGGAGTTTAGTGCATGTGGTTGAGCAAGTCTTCACCAGCCATTCATGTCCTTTAACCAAATAAAACAACTGATTTCTCTGTTCATATATATATATATATGTGTGTGTGTGTGTGTGTGTGTGTGTGTGTGTGTGTGTGTGTGGTTTAGAAGTGCTGGCCATAGTCATCATACTTCCAACTGCATGCATCCCAGTACACGTAAGCCCATGGAAGGGTAGCGTTGGAAAGGTCTTCCATCGACCGAACGGCTGGGATGAGTTAAACTTCAGTTACAAAACAACGAAAATGGGAAGGAGGTCTAAGGTGATGCAGAAATGTAATTTTAATAACTTAAGAAGATACCTTATTTAAGTTGCTTAATTAGTCCATATATGGATGTAAGGTAACTCATTTACTACAGCAGAAGAGTGAGATTAGATATTGAAGTGTATGTCCGAGCATCACCATAATTTACGTGGAAATTTGAATGTAAGGACTCAAATATTTTGAAACTACATATGGCAGTCCGTGTCTAGGCAAATAAAAATTTTGGACGCATGCATTTTCCAATAATGAAGAAAGGTAAGTCATAAAACTCTCGAAGAATGTTTCACCTCTGTCTCACTATGAATATCATGGCTCAATATATGATCATGTCTTCTAATCGCTCAGCTTTCCTTCCTCTTATTACGCTAGAGATATCTTGAGCTAGAGCTCAAGCGCCAAGTTTTCCTCCTTTAAAGTAACATTTGATTATTTGATGAAAAAATGTTTGGCATTAAAATCTCTGGTATTTAATACTGGTTCATTTGTGGGGTGGAACTAAAAGTTCCAGGTTTCATAACCCGAACGTCTGTGAATACTTCTTATTTTCATGTTTGATTCAATGCGGTATAAAAATTCTTTGTGAAAAAAAAAAAAAAAAAAAAAAAAAAAAAAAAAAAAACTGATCGAGCTAGCATTCCATTCATGCAATTTTGTAGGAACAACCCTGAGTCGACATGTTCACCATATTTAATGATCTTAATTATAGAACCAAATAAGTTATTTTCTCTGAGGAATTATAATTATCGGGATCTTGAACTGTATCGCGAAGCACGATGTTGGAGTGATGGCAACCCCCTCCGTCAATGTCAATGACAGGAGAACAGAAGAGGCCGTGGTGCGGGACCGCTGGGTTTTTACAACGGCAGGAGATGATGGCGATGACGGAGCCGGCAGCGGTGGTGGCGACGAAGACGAGGCCGGCTCCGGTAAGGTTAGAAAGAAAATTCTCGTGTCATAGCCGATGAGGCAGCTCATGGAAAGAAACCGAAACTCTTGAACTAATGACTGATTCTTCTCAATGTCTTTGGCAGCATTCTGGAGGCACACCATGCAATCCACCGGGGTAAGGTCTCTGGTGCACCGCGCCATTCCGTAGCTAGTATAGTTGCCCTGCGGCTGTACCCTTGTAGCGTACATCTTCGGGTTACTGGCAGCGTCCCTCGCTAATGCGTCCACAAAATCTCGGCCGGCCTTCTCGCTCCCACCAATGGTCCCGAAGGATCGCGTATCGGGGAAACGAAGTAAGCAGGACGAGTGCCATATCATGGCAGACCAACTATTTGGGCATTTGGCCTTGATCGTCTCGGCGGCGATAGCTGCGCAGTTCGGGCATATATTGGCAGAGGCGTCGCCGCGAAAGAGCCTAAGCCCATAGGTCGTGTTTGGAGCTTCGCCAATGGAGGTGTTATCCAAGCCACCGGAGGGAAAGGAGTCGACCAGGGAGCGAAATAGCTGCTCCAAGTTTTGCCCGTAAGTAAGGGAAAATCCATCGCTTGTGAAGCACGAACTGTAGATGATGCTTTCTCTCAGTTTATCTTCAACGCTCAAAACATATTTTGATTGCTCGGGTACACCAACGGAGGAGAATGTTGCAGCACAGCAAGAAGAAGGGTTAAAAGATACGAATGGCATGGGTCGTTGCCATTGGTGAGGTTGATCGTCGACTGTGAAAGAGAAAGAAAAGAAGGAAGAAACGACGCCAGCGGCTGCCGCCTCTTGTTTCATCTATTTGGTGCGGATATGTCAATTGTCAACGCCGGCGTGCTCATCAGCCATATGGGTTGAGGCACGCCGATACAACGCTGAAACCGATAAGGAATAGCAACACTAATTCCAAGTGTCCACAGAACAATACTTAAACTCTTGCCTGCTGCAATGTCAATGTGCTGTTGGACGTATCACCGTCATTTCTTTAATCACGTTTCTGTTTTGTTAAAATTAGGACGCAGTTGTAAAGGTAAGCCTCCATCCTGTCAATAATAAGCTTATAAACTCAAAAAGGAAAAACCCAAAATCGAAGGAAAATAATTTATATTTCTATATTTCGCATGACAACATATTCTTAGAAGGCGCATAATAGGAGCAGACTTTCAGAGCGACACGCAACAGAGAGGCCCTGATAGTGGGCTTCCCCTTTCTGTGTTGATAGGGAAACATATAAACTGCTTCGTAATCCTCTTGTTCTCAACATCTTTGTTGTGGATCACAAAAGTCTTTGAGGCTCGCTTGTGTGTGTTCTGGTGCTGTATAAGGCACATGTAACCTTGGCTCCTTATGCCAATGAGGACTTGGACAAGGTGCCTCTGCCTTTTTTTATGTATCTCTTTTAATATTCAAATAAGGCACAGAGTACCTGGCTTCACCTCATATGTACCGACACCAGACTCCTTCCCTCATACCGGAAAACTCCAACCCTCAAAAAACGGAAGAAGCGGCTTTCCGAAGCAGGAAAGCCACAAAATAAATAGAGACTCCATGGGAACCGATTTCCTTCCCTCTGGAGCTCTGGCGAGAGGGCCGAAACGCAGAAAAAGAAATAACGGCCAGAGGAGGAAGAGAAAGTTTAAAGAAGGGGAAGACCCCCAAAAGGAAAACGGAGGAAAAAGATTTTCCTCTAGAGCTCGGAAGGATCTTAGGAGGGAGAGGAAGGGGGAGAAAGAGAGGAGAGTTTGTTATTAACTCCTTATTTTTTCTTTTTGGTTTCTTGAACGGAAAATGAAGTTGGTTCTCGAAAGATATTACCGTGGTAGTGGCCACATTTATTGCCGCAGCTTCGAGGTTAATTTAATTTATTTTATTTTTCAACTTTTTTCATTTTTTGTTTGGGGACAATAGAGTGAAAATGTGTTTTTAAAAAACTGAATTTGAAGTGGACAACGGTTTTGGCCTTTGATTTGAGGGGAAGCTCACCACAATCTTCCCCTCAAAGGCCAAAACAGTTGTCCATTTGAAATTCAGTTTCATTTTTGTTCCCAAACAAAAAAAATTAAAAAAGTTGAAAAATAAAATAAACCAAATTAACCTCGTAGCTGCGGCAATACATGTGGCCACTACAACGGTTATGTCTTTGGAGACCTAACTTTATTTTCCGTTCAAGAAACCAAAAAAGAAAAAACTAGGAGTTAATAACAAGACTCCCGTCTCATTCTCCCCTCCCTCTCCCTCCTAAGATCCCTCCGAGCTCTCTCTTTTAACTCTTGGGGTCTTCCTCTTCTTTAAACTTTCCCTTCCTCCTCTCGCTGTTATTTCTTCTTCTGCGTTTCCGCCCTCTCGCCATAGCTCCAGGGGAAAGGATATCGGTTTCCAAGTGGGAAAAAGGAATCCCCGATTCCATTTTCCCCTCCCCGGGAGGAATCTGTATTTATTTTGTGGTTTTCCTGCTCCGAGAAGCCAATTCTTCCGTTTTTTGAGGGTTGGAGTTTTCCGGTACGAGGGAAGGAGTATGGTGTTGGTACATGTGAGGTGAAGCAAGGTACCTAATTGACAATGACTTAAAAGTGAGAAATTCATGGAACAAACCTAGAAGGAAATGAGAGTGGTACTATAGGGATATGGAGTAGATCTATAGATGAATGCTAAAGAAGTTTGACATTCTCCATCGTCTCCATGAATAGTGGTGGTGCCTAGGGTGAATTTTTCATTTTATATATGTATCATCAGCTTGATGAATTCCATTTGCCAATAAGATTTCTTTCCTAAATGAAAGAATAATAAATTATTTTTTAATTTTATATTTTTTATTTCCAAGTTCTAATAAGATTTCTTTTCTAAATGAAAAGGTTCATAAGTTATGTTCTATTCTTACATTTTCATTTCCAATTTTAATAAGATTTCATTCCTAAACGAAAATATTCATAAATTATCTTTTAGTTTTACCTTTATTTACTGTCCTCCATTATTAGCCAGCATTATATCTCTATGGTGTAGGAGTGGGGATGTTAACTGATCGGATTCAACTCAAATATACCTTTAACCATATTCACTTTTGCATATATTCACAAACTCGCATTTTAATACGAACTAAGAAAAGTTACATTTGAATTTGAATCTAAAATCCAAATTTATGAATGAGCCAAAGACTCCCGATTGCTAGCTAGGTTGTCGTCGTAGCACCCATATGGGTGAACACGTCCGACCTTTTAGTATGAAACCAGTGGCGGAGCCAGAAAAATTGGCCGGCGTCCCCATCTAACACCTATAGCGGTGGTTTTCGTCACCGCTATTTCATTTCGGTCACCGTTATATGTTATTTTGGGCTGGCATGAACAGGCGCCCACACGTGCCCCACGCTGGCTCCGCCACTGTATGAAACTAGTTCTGTTGCTAGGTGCCGAGTGCCGAGTCAAGCTACCACCAAGTACTCGGCCCAGGTCCGCTCGGGCTGGTTTATTAAAACTTTTTATTATTATTTTAATTTAATAATACTGTATTGATCCAGAAGGTCATGCTATTTTTTCTCTTCTAGTTTTCCTTCATGACCACACTAGCTAATGTGCTTCACTCCTTCTGTATTAGACTAAAAAGGATGTAAGCAATGCCCCACATACGTCATATTAGCTTCCCCACGCCAATCATGATAGCAATTTCAAACTAAGCCTAACAGCGACGCATTGCTAACTTTCANAAGTCATTGTTCCAAATCAGATATATTGATATCCCTAATGAATTCCCTTAGATCCTGTTTGAGACAAGAGTGTATGACTCAACTTTGCTTTGTCCATCAGCCATGAAAAATGTTCTAGACATTTCTTGTAGTTCGACGTCTTTCCTTCATTTTAAGTTCAAGCCAACGGGAAAATATTTCTCACACAATGAGTTTGAATCATTGTTTCATCCAGTCGAGGGAACTAGCTTGCCTGCTCTCTCTCCAACCGCACTTCACCCGATCCTAGTCGTGGGAACGGTTGATGGACAAAGCAAAGTTGATTTGGATCAGATATCTGACCAAACCATTTCAAAAAATCAGATATGAAAAAAAAAATTACTATCCGATTAAGAAATAGGATTAGATTAAGGGTTTAAGAAATAACATCTGATCGAATTTTGAGATCATCGGCCCAACCTGATGCCCACCCAACTTGAAATGTTTAGATTCTAGTCTTGGCACGCACCGTGCAAAAACATGGTCCAATACTGCATGACAAAAAACACCGAGTGCTAATACTGAAATTGATGCACCCACCTTGCTAGAAACTGTGGGACTTTGAATAATTCTTCTTGCAAGCTCATAATATAAAGGAAGAAGCGGATGATCAAACGATCAAGGAAAGGGGTCGTTTACTTTTATGGTATTATCAATTCCTTGGAAAACCACTTCTCCGCTCCTGCTGATCTCAGCACATGCTCCTCATTTTTACTGCTAAGAATAGCTTTGAACAGCCTGGTTCTAAAGCATTGATTAATAAATTTTGATTTTAATGAAGATCTAAACACAAAGAAGGCCTAAATTTTAATTTTGCTGCTGCACTTTTCTCTCTTTATTGACATTTTGTTCGCCTGGCGACCATTTCTTAGTGCTACACTTTGGCAAAAAGACATGCGTTATCTTCTTTTTGGGTGCATTTATCTGCATTTGGTCATAATTTTTTTTCCATGCTAATAATATTCTCACAGTGGGCAATTTTTCCATCAAATCTGATGTCTATAGCTTTAGCGTACTGCTGTTGACATATAGTGTGTGTGTGTGTGTGTGGGTTAGCCAACCTAAAAAAGGTGTGCCATTATATATAAATGAGTTGCCAATACGCTCTAATTTCGTTGTACATCTTGTAGGATCGGGGTATTGTCAACTGTGAAGAACATCTTTTAGGATCGGGGTATTGTCAACTGTGAAGAACATCTTTTAGGATCGGGAAGTGAAGCCATCTGCTTATTTTTATGGGCCCAACCACTTGATGTGTTTGTTTTGTTTGTAAAAGCAATGCGAGGACGAGAAGACTTCATCAGCTCATCTGGTTGGATATAGAAGCAGCGTAAGCTTTAAGGGTCTTTGCATCGAAAACAGGAGAAATGGTCGGTTCCACCATCATCCTTGTAAGAAAAATCAACTCATGGCTCCTCGGTCAACTTAAGAGGTGGTCACTCCACACCAGTGCTCACTATTATCTTGTCACCACCTCCAAGATGAGTGGACGAGGTTCATACAGGTTTCCTTCCAATGTGGCCGGTAGTTTTATATATATATATATATTTATTTATTTATATTCAACCAAAAATTTTGATGAAGAATCATTTGAATCGTTAATTCTCAGAACTTTAAATTGTTAATATACAAGATAAACTATTCTTTTCAAAAATTCCAAATACCCTTCAAGAGAAGAAAGAGACAAAATAAGTTTTGTTAAATGAAATCCCTTGTCGTCTTTAAATTGCATTTAACACTCTTGAAAAATGACTTGGATTTTATATTTCTGCTATTTATTCTCCACGGGCTCAATTCTTTGGAACCGATGGATTATAAGAATTTGTATGAAGTTGGTATATATATATATATACACACCCAAACCCCGACCCCAGCGGCCCAGCCCGACAGAATCAGGCTTCAACTAACAATGTCGGTTATGAACCCGCACAACTTTATATATTTGTCAGTACGAGGAGTTAGCGAGAAAATCTACACATATTTAAGACAATTTCTCACCCATTAATATATGAAGGAAAAAACATCTTTATTTTCAATTACTCTTTCTCTTGTGGCCAATAGAACAAGACTCGGGCTGATGGCCGGCATTAATACACACAGTTTTAGAGGGAATTCTGATATGGAATGGAATTATATCGAGTAAAACCAAACCCCGCTTTTTGTAGGTCCATAAGGTCAATCTTATTTTATCATTTCAAAAATTCCATAGTGATGCAAAGCTATGTGCATTACTATACACTTTAAAATTAAACATAGGGAATAATACTAGATGTGAATCAGATTTTGTAATGGCTTCATATTAGTAATATTCTCTTTCTTGAATACAACCCCAAAATATAAATATTATAACAAACTGACCCACTCCCACAACAGACCCGAGCCCGAGGTCCAACAAATCCTAATCTTGTTTCTAAGGGCTTTTGTTTTCATCCAAAAAAGTTGAGACTAAAGACAACCAATTACTTTACAGCACTTTTTATAAGTTATCCAAGATTCTTATTAATTTCAAACATAAGGTATTACAATCCATTCTCCCCCCAACCTCTCTCTCTCTCTCTCCCCAACCTCTCTCTCTCTCTCTCTAGATACTTGGATGGCGCTCGAGTGAATGCGGACCACCCAATCAGCAACATTGACTTGACTTGAGTGGTGCCATAACCCCTTTATTTATGTTTCCATCACCCATTATTTTGATCTTTCATTTCAAGTGGTGCCCGAATCACCCTGTTTCCCAGTTTGGCTAACCAGTGTCCACTATGTCTGGTCGCGACTGAGTTTCGGGTCCACCTTTTTACTTCTTACCATTTCTTCTACATTGTCCTTGCTTTAATTTGGCCTTCCCTTGTTAATAGTTTTCCAAACCCACCATCCATTCGTCTTTTTTTCCTCTTTTGTCCTTCCCCCCGCCTGGCTGCTTCCTGGGGTCATGTCTGGAGGCCGTGGCTCATTTCAGCTTGGTGGCGCATTTGGGAGGAGCGCAACAACAGGGTCTTCAGGGGCACCTTCTCTTTGCCAGATTCGGTGGCTCGTCGTGTGCAAGGAGATGTCCAGTTTGCCATCCGATTGAAGCGCCGATGCTCGTCTGCGGCTAGGAGATAGTGCTGCTCCGTCTGTCCTCTCCTCTCTCACCCTAACTCTCATTTTCTGAGCATTATATTGTATATTTCTTTTTCTGCTTCCGTTTTGCGGTTTGTTTTTTGCGGATTGTTTTTGTACTTGGAGGACATCTTGTCCCTAAATTTTGTTATATATTCTCATTTTATCGGCACTTTGTTCCTGTTTCCCTCACCAGTTTTTCTGATCTTGTGTTTCTGCATGAATGTACTGGGTTGCATGTACTTATTCCCCCCCTCTCTCTCTCTCTCACACACACACACTCATGCGGCTTCAAGTTTTGATTAATGTATCTTCATTTTGCTGGCTCTCTTTGTCTTTCTCTATTAAAATTTTCAGTGAAAATAAACAGTTTTTGGCTTGTTTGGAAGTAGCTTCTGTTCCTCGTTGCATGCGTGTGATTCTTATGAGACTAATTAACTAGAAAGAGGAGGAAGTATGCTTTGATTTTTTTTTTTGTACAGCACACTAAGTGTTGTTGACTATTGCCTGACTTCACCTAAAGGCTACAAGTAGATGAATGAATCTTGCATGCTTTCATCTATTATGTAAGAGTCACTTCCGCAATCGACTCAACTCCAAATCTGCTATTTCGTTTTGTTAATCGGATATCTCATGGAGACATTTGATATATTATTTGGTCTTTGCAAAGTAATTGCATTGCTCCATGTGAACGGTTACACATGAAACAGGCAAGACGCAAGTATTGCCTTCCTTTTCCTCTTTCTTTTAACTCGATCTTGCCGTTCTCCAATTTCCAAAAGTTCAGCACATGTTTGAAGTGCTCCGACATATATAGTCTACACATTTCTATGTTCCGGTGACTGCCGACAGAGGTGGAGTCAAGGGAGGGCCAGCCGGGGCCTGCCCCCTTTCAAAACTTTTCTTTTAAAATGTTTACATGTAAATTAAAAAAAGACTTATTTTATATAAAAATCTAGAAAATGAAATTTTAAAATTTCAAAACTGTATTTGGGTCTTCTACATCCAGCTTCATTTGTGGCTGCCGATGCATTTATCAAACGGCCAAGAGAGAAAGAAAAAACTTGCCGAACTGCAGGATTTTTTTTTTTTTTTGGTTGGAAATAAACTTTTTTTTGCCATTCGGCTGCCTGTCGAACTTGCCGAATTAAGTTTTGGGGTTAGGAGCTTTCTTTTCGGATTACTTCATTCCATGAAAAGTAAAGTAATTAAGTTAATTTCTTTCTCGTTAAGTATTTACATTTTTTTCTTGTCGTGTTAAATGCATTTCTCCAATCGATCGGGACCGTCAAATACCTCTCGTTTGAATGGCGGTGATGGTCCGTTGGCGTTCAAACGTCTGGTCTCCGCTTTATTTATAATTGTATAGTGGCAAAGATCGAGCTCAAATGCAGAAATAGCTGCACGCATATATTTTTGAACTTTTTAAGTTGAGCAAGTTGGAATGTAAGCTTGGAGTATTTGGCGAGCATTCGATGGATACCCGGTACTTAGTTCGAAACATTGGGCCGGTTTAAGTGGGTTCGATTCAGTTTGATAAGATATTTAAATATTATTTTTATTGATATATATATAATTATAATATTTATATATATCTATTTTATATATATATATATATATATATATATATATATATATACATGTAATATATATATATATATATACATGTATATTATATTATACATATATATAATACGTGTACATATATATATATATGCATATATATATTTATATACATATTATATTTATATCCGTATTGTATATATGTATAATATACATGTACATATATAAATACTTTGAATCGGTTTGTTTATATATATATATATATATATATATATATATATATATATATATATATATATATATATATATATATATATATATAAACGAACCGATTCAAATTCAAAGTTTGATTTGACTCGTTTGCCGATTTTTGCAGTGCCACGTAACTTTTTTTTTAATTGTCTTGACATTTTTTTTAATTTCTTATTGGGGAAAAACAAAAGAAAATACAACTCAAATGTCTAACCAATTCGCTTGGGTTTCCGGTTTTTGCAGTACGGTCCGGTGGTCCACCTAAATCAGTATCAGTTAGTATCGGTTTCAGCAATACTGTATCGGCGTGCCTCCAATCATCCGTCGTACCAACTGCAGGCCGGTGAATGTAGACCCTGACGAACGGAGAAGTGCCGACCGGAAAGTGGGCAAAAGCAGGCCGGCGTTGTCAATTGACATCTCCTTAGCAAAGGGATCAGATGAGGTGCGCCGACCGTGCCTTTTGCTTCTTTTCTTTCTCTTTCACCATCGATGATCAACATCACCCATGGCAACAACGCTGGGGATCGATCATCCCACGCCTTTCGTATCTGTTAACTTTTCTTCTTGTGGTTCTGCAATCTCCTGCATTGGTTTATGCGAGCGATCAAGAGGGCGTTTCCTACGTTGAAAGTCTTATGAGAAACAACACCTTAATCTACAATAACTGCTCCACAAGCGCAGATATGTTGTCGCAGACGTACGGGCAAAACTTGGAGCAGCTATTTATCTCCCTCGTCAACTCCGTTTCCAACACTGGCTTCTTCAACACCTTCGTTGGGGAGGCGCCGAACACGGCCTACGGCCTCGTGCTCTGTGTCGGCTACGTCCCAGCCGATATATGCCGGAACTGCACAGCTATCGCCGCCCAGACGGTCAAGCTCAAATGCCCAAATAGCTCAATGCACCAGAGACCTTTGCCCGTTGGACTGCATGTTGTGCCTCGGTAATGCTGTCAAACAGGTAGAGATTGACAACAGTAACACAGAAGAACGACCATGGCGGTTTCTTTCCGAGAGCTGTGCCATGGGGTATGACACCAGGCTTTTCTTTCTAACCTCACAGGTGCCGCCTTCGCCATCGCATCCAGGTTCGCACCTCCTGCCACTGTAGATTAATCAGATCTAAGATTTTTGAGATCCTGTCTGAGTTTTGCCTTGGTTGTGCAGTGGAAACCTTTATTTCACTTCGCCCTACTAAAAACACAACGTCCGTCATTGTCATTTTTTGCGCAAGAAAAATGGAATAATCACACAAACCATTAATGCAGTTTTATTATCAAATGCTTTCTACAAATTTCCTGTATCATCGCATTTGTTTATTTTATTTACATTTAACGAAAAAAACTCCGTATATATTTATCTGTTGCTTAGATTGGGATGACAGAGCTGTTAAGTGGGGAAGGTGATTTTTGTAATTCATTTCTAACTCAAACTTAAATCTGAATTTCGCTAGAATAATTTAATTTGAATGAAAATCAAACCCGTTTGACATCACCATTTCTGGTGGAATTCAATTGGGTCCCGCCCTTGCACAAGAGCCCCCCGGGACCCACTCTGGCACGAGAGAAGCACACCTTCACGTATGACCGCCACGTGTCGGATGCAGCAGAATCTGGCTTCTTACGCAGCCGCTTCGCATTAATTCCTCCTCTCTTCCCAGTTCTTCAAGCATTCCCCTGTAAATGTGACATTCATTTAGAAAATTTAGTGTCGTTATCGCTTTTATGTTACTAACGCCATTACAACGTTAGTTTCGCATCTTATCGTTGCAGTGACTTATAATCGTTTTTGTTATTAGATCGCTCTACTTTTTTACAGTTCATCGGAAACTACAATTATTTTGGATCATTTCGAGTCTTTATCTCTTTTTTAAGTCATTTAATGCAATATGGTGTCCTATTTGGAGTTTGGGCCTGATGGTGAGCCGCTGAATTTTAATTTTTCCATCTGAGTTATAGGAATTTCTCTTTCACAAATTTGATGCACAAGGTCTGCACTGCAGGCAAATGGGTTCAGGCTCAACTTACGGCCAAATCCTCACATGACAACTTGTACACTGCGAGAAAAATTTATTTTGCTTCTTACATGTGAAAAACTAAGTATAAAGAAAAGACAAAATTGAAGAACAGGACAGACTGGTCGTTTGGAAAGTTTTCAAGGTTTGATTTCATAGACTAAAAATTTAAGATTTCTAGCAATCTTTTCAGAAGCTCTGGAACCATGAGAACAAAAAAGAGTTTTCCTACCTCGAACTGTTCCCATCATTTTCTCACTTCCAGACATGCACATGGGAAAACTGAATAATACTGATTTAATTCCCATATCTCAGAATGGGGATATGCCATAATTAGCTCCACAGTGGGGATTCTACTGCTAGCAATAGGGATCTGCGTGTTGCTTTACCGCAGCCGAAAGAGGAAAAATTTTAAAGGTGAGTTTCACTAGCCAATAGAAATTGAACTTTTTCATGGTGGCTTTGCATGACTTCATATGTGGACTTCATTTTTAATTTCTTTCCTGTTATGGCAGAGGAACTAAGAATATACAGAAGTGAAATGGCTTCACTAGGTAACCTCACTGAGGTTGAAAGGAAGCATGAGCTACCACAGTACAGCCTAAAAACATTGCAGGCGGCCACCAACAATTTCTCAGAAGAGAATATGCTTGGACGGGGGGGATTTGGCCCCGTATATAAGGTACTTCATGAATGAAAATTCAATTGTTATTGCATCTTGATTTAATTGAATCGTATGGCGACTTTTACTAATTTTGGTATCTCATTTATATGCTCTGATATACATATGCTGCCATCGGATAGTACCAAGTTCTTATGCAGTTACCAAGTTGTTCCCTGTTGTACTCATGTGACTTGCCACTGTTCATCCACTAACGTTGCTGACCGAACTTTTCATTTATTCAACTCAGCAGATGGCAGAAGTAAAAGGCTTTATCACATAAATTGCTTATATATATATATAATTTAATTTCATGTACTTCAGATATTTATGTTTTTATAATCCAGAGTTGCTCAGTTGCTTTGACCTCAAGTCATAGATTAAACCATAATATCCATTGTTCACATTTTAGTTCAAGATCGGACGTCAATTCTGCATTATATAGTATATATTATTTTCCTTGTGGTTCTCTTTCCCATTTCCATAAATCTACATGTATGTTTCTATTCCGATTCATGCATGTGGGCTTAGTTAGTAATTCACTTTAATTTCCTTTATGCGTCAAACCATCCTATGTCAAATTTATATAAAACGAATTAACAATTCTTGGTATTAAATCCTCATACTGTCCACTTACAAATATATGTGCAACGAATTAACATTTCTTGGTATTGAAGCACATTTCCATGCAAACTGTATTTAGGGGTGGGTATCGGGCCGGGCCGGGCCGGCCCGGCCCGCTAAAACCCGGCCCGGGTCGGCTCGTCGGGTCTGAAACCTGGGCCCGAGCCCGGCCCAATAATAATGTCGGGCCGGGCCGGGTACCGGGCCGGGTACCGGGCCTCCAAAATCAGGCCCAGCCCGACCCGCCAAGCGGGCCTGGTCGGGTCAAATATTTTTGCGCTCCAATGATCCAACCCATGCTCGACCGCTGTTCAGTCCTTTCTCCCGCCTGCGAGTACCGAACGGTGGTGGTCTTTCACCGACAGGCCGCCCTATTGGACCCGGGCCTGGCCCGGGACTGCTGCCGGGCCGGTTTATCGGGCCCGGGCCCGGCCCGGGCCAGGTTTTCCCCGGCCCAAGCCCGGGCCCAATCGGGCCGGCCCGGCGGCGGCCCGGCGGCGGCCCGGCCCGACGCCCAGGCCTAACTGTATTCCTTTATTTCCTTCAAAAAGCTTAATTCACGCATTTGCGAGTGGTTAAGAGTCATAAAAATTGAGCTTGTCACGATAAGCCTCGTCGAAATTGATCTTTCACTTTCACTCCTACCCTTCACCAGAATTTAGTGAACAAAATTGACCCTTTTCCTTCTGACTATTGGCAGTTTTTTAGAGCTCCAATTTGTTCTCTTTTATGACCACAGCATTCTTTCCTTACTTTTGTGAATGAAGCCATCTTTAGTTCGATCTCTTTTCCTGTGTATTTCTTTATAGTTATATCTATATCTCAACACAATATATATATATATATATATATATATATATATATATATATATATATATATATATATATATATATATATATATATATACACGTGGAGAGAGAGAGCGAGAAAGAGAGAGATTTGTGAATGGAAGAAATATATAGAGAGAGCTTTACATGCATTTTTCGTTCCTCTCAGGGTTGTCTCAATGGTCAGCTTGTTGCGGTGAAAAGGCTTTCTGATCGTTCTGGGCAAGGTCTGAAAGAATTTATGAATGAAGTTGTATTGATAGCAAAGCTTCAACACAAGAACTTGGTTCGTTTACTGGGCTGCTGCATAGAGCGGGGAGAAAAGATGCTTATCTATGAATTCATGCCCAATGGCAGCCTTGATGCATTTTTTTATGGTGATAAACCTCTCTTCTTGTTATTTTTCAGCTAACATTGAGAGAGACTAACATGCAGCTAAAATCTTTTTAGACCCACAGAAGCGTGAATCATTGGACTGGGAGAAGCGATTCAATATAATTGTGGGAAGTGCAAGGGGGATTTTGTATCTTCATCAAGATTCCCGGCTCAATATTATTCATCGGGATCTTAAAGCAGGCAACGTTTTATTGGATGAGCAGATGATAGCAAAGATTTCTGACTTTGGTATGGCCAGAATCTTTAGTGGAGATAAGGACCCCAAATCCACCAATATCATTGTTGGAACTCAGTATGTATAAGTTTGGTGTCAATTCAATCCTGAAATTTTCATCTTTTGGTATGTTAAAATTCTATGACATGCCAGTAGAACATCTAGTTTCACCTAAGAAAACTTAATTGTTCATTGGCAACTATATAGAATTTTAACTTCCTGCAAAATCTTACTTTCTTGTTCAATAGATCATAATCTAATCCTATATCTTTTTTTTCTCCTTATGAGCACCTTTCAATTTGGATTAATATTAAGCATTGTTAGATCCACTTACATTTCTTGCATGTGAGTTATGTTGCAAAGATCTGACAGTAGAAAAAAGTGTCACTGGCAAATAACTGTCGTGCAGCTACAGAGAAAGAGGCATAACAGGTTTAGATTTTAGGCTTGGAAATCACTGAATGATGCATACACAAAGAATGAGAACAAAACAAAGAATAAGAGTCAGTAATCAAACCAAACATGGTTAGATCTAAAGCATTTTGCCTTTACCGGCATTTTATTTTTGTGCCACTAAAGGGCCGTTCTTTTGTGGTATACTTTAAGAAAAAAGCCATCTGTATTTTCTGCATGTTATGTTGTTTCCAGTTGCATTGGTAGGCATTTCATTTTCATAACCTTCTCTATGCTATTAATCCCTCCGTGCATCACTGTTTTGAGTATGTTTTCTGCTTACATTGACAGTGGATACATGGCTTCAGAGTATGGCATAGATGGGCAATTTTCCATCAAATCTGATGTCTACAGCTTTGGCGTACTGCTCTTAGAAATTGTCAGTGGTCTGACATATAGTGGATTTCACCTCTCTCACATGGGTTGTAGCCTGATTGGATATGTAAGTCTCTCTCTCTCTCTCTCTCTCTCTCTCTCTCTCTCACAGTAGCTGAAGGAAATTGAATCATAGGCCTGGAATCTGTGGCGCTCGCGGAGAATGTCAGACTTCATAGATCCAGTTCTTGGAGAATCAGCCTCAACAAGTCAAATTTTAAAATGTTTCCACATTGGCTTACTATGCGTTCAGGAGGACCCTGCAAGCAGACCCACGATGTCAGCCATTATAAATATGCTTGAAAGGGATTCGGCAATTCTTCCAACCCCGCAACAACCCCCTCTGTTTTTTAGCAGTAGCATCAGCAATTCTAGCAATTCAATGACAGGCAACAATGGTTCTTCTAAAAGTGCCAGTACAAACTCTGAAAGTTCATCGAGGTTGAAGCACTCCTTTAGATGAGCTTGGCATATTTATTTGCACCTACAGATCCGATGATCTGCTAAATGACATTGCTGTATTATCAAAGAACATCTGTCATGATTTCGAAGACTTGCAGTAAAGCCATCTGTTTATTTTTATAGGTCCAACTACTTGCTTTAGAAATGGATATGTGGGTCAGATTAATTCATAATATGCCCACTTTGGATTCAAGGCGAGATTATATTGTCTAGTGGATCTAATTTGAACATCTTTTTCATTTATAGAAATATTTATCATCAATGCTGATCGGAAAGGTAAATGATCAAACTTTTCCAGCTTAGCATCTTCCCCACATATAATATCACAAATTTAGCGTATTTTTTATTGCATTAATTATATAGCACAGATTCATTATGCGCTTTCCGGTAAAGGGATATCACATGGCATTAAACAATGTAGTAATGGTGCAAGTAATATTGTCTTGAGAATGAAGATCGACGTCGCAAGGACATATAATCTTGTCCCGGCCGTGTCCAAGCCAGAATAAGGAAGTATATTTTGTTTGACATACTTAGCAAAGCGTATGCATTACATGCTAAGGAGCTCTATCACAACGGGACACTATTATTTCGAAGTTCTAAGTTTATGAAACAATTGGCTGTTGAGAAAAAAAAAGACCGTTTGTAGTTCATTTCGTCTGGGAATATGGCTTACAAAATGTCTCAGAATATTATTTTTCAGATCAAACATTTACAGATCAAGATGCATGGTTTAGTACCAAATATAAAAGGCTACTAAATTTCGCTAAAAAGTATGCAGTTATTCATGGCATCCATTAGTTATTATACTTAAATTACAATCGGAAGAATGATTTCGTTCTGAAATAGCTTGTAAGGATGTTCGGTGGGGTCTAAGATACGTCAGCAAGCGACATATAGCTTCCGTCTGGCAATAGATCTCATTGAAACTTAATCATGCTTTGAGTTATAGAACAAAGGAAATTATGGGAGACAAAAGGCAGAAAGCAGGACAACCAACTAAACAGCAAAATATATTCAGTGTAATTCACATTGAATGCAGTGTAAATTGATTGGTTGGGAATCGATGTGGTGATAAGGGAAAGAGAAGAAGCTTAATTTGACAACGTAAGAGGCATTGGTAGGCGTAATGGGGAGTAAACAAAGGAACAAATGTTGGATAGCATCGATCTGGGGAGAGAATTTGTTAAATAACCGAGTATTTAGCCGCAGTTGCGTTTATTCTCGGCCAGACTGATTGCTTTCTTGTCATCTGGGCTCTGGCCGTTATTTATACCAGCCAGGTCCTCCACAGAGTGGCCGCGGGGTGCAGTTCCAACTTGTCCATGGCCGGCAGGAAGGCGTGCCCTTCTTGCTTTTTGGTATTTGGATTTTGATAGCGTTGAGAAGTTGAGTAATGGAGGTTATCACAGTATGGAGACCCTTCCGTGCTTAACTTTTCTTTGTTCCTCTCTCTCACTTGATCGATTGAGAATCCTGGTTTTTCTGTCAGACCACTACGTGACAGAAGACAGTGAGCTCATATGGTGGATCTGGCATGAATGCTCATGCATGAAACCATACGTACCCCAATTAGCGTCCTATGTCCCCAATTCCGCGCACACGCATAACGTTGAGGCGTGGGCCTCTTTCGCTTTCTTCTCTTCTTCTCTCTATAAGGGGAGAGGGTTTAGACTAGGGCTCCGATTCCCTTCCGATCTAGAAATCTCAGATCTCTCTCTCCCTCTCCCTCTCTCTCTGAGATCTGTCAGCGGGAAAACTGAGACACGACGTCGGTGAGTGACTTTTCTTCGAATTTGGTATTCGTTAAATTCATTTTCTTCTGCTCTCGACTTTGCTAATTTTCTTGTCTTCCAATTTTTACTTAATTGAGTTAATTGTTATCAGCACTTTTGTGGAGTTGGAATTCATGATTTTGCACCTGATAAGTGTTCGGGTATACTGTTAATGAGAGCTTTGCACACGTGGTTGGGGAGTTGGTTTAAGACATTCTGATTAACGGAGGTCGATGGTTACGCGCAGAGATGTGTCTTTTGGCATGCTCTGATTGTCGCCTGCCTGACAAATAGAAAAAAATTGAGAAGGAAATATGGACGTTTACAGGGATGAGGCAGAATCGGGAAAATTTATGTCAGATTGGTTGGTTGTGGCACTTGGGTCTTTGATCGTGGCATCGTAGATCCCATGAAAATGGGATTTTGGGCGAAAGTTTTGTGGCGCATCAAAGGTCTTTTCGATGGATCTTGCTGGAATTTCTTATGCGTGTTTCAATTTCTACCTGTTGGTGTTCCTCTGGGCCAATCCTCCAAAGAAACTAAATGTCCATGTCCTGCTTACTGCCAAAAGATCACATTGCTGAAAATGCTTTAGAATCGCCATTCAACAGCAAAGGTCAACCTCCAAGATCATGAACAACCCTCGCAGGTTAAATCCGAGACGTGATCGAGTTTGTATCTTTTCTTAGAATAAAATCTCAATTCATAATTTATCTCATTATTCGTCAAATTCGAGTGCGTGGTGGAATCTGAATTTCAGAAGCCTGTGATATTTGAAATTCATGAAATATGGACTGAGTAAGGCAATGATTGGTATTGCCAAAAATGTTTCTTTTAGGCGTAAGATGCATGTTGTTGGCCATTCTCAAATTTCACATGTTCCTATAATATGTAGATAAAAGAAATGATATTTTTTTTGGTTGATTATTAGTTGTTCACTCAACTTTGTTGATAGCTCATAAGGTGCAAATATAAAATGTAACAAATAATTTAATTTAAAAAACTTATTTTGTATATGATGGTACTTTGTAACCCATTAATCAAGTTGATAGATTGAAATAAGACATCAACAAATTCGTTAAATTTTTAAGATGAGGTTATAGTAGCAACTAGCATGTACATCCACTAGATACACCCAGGAGGTGTCCTGGAAATTTAAGTTGAAATCTAACTCAAATATGGGTATCTTGCAAGCTGAAAAAGGTTGAGCATCATTAAATTCACCTACATTTCAATCATATGACTTCTGTTGCTACAATTTGACAGGAAGGAAGTGTGTCAATTATACCTAGTTGTCTTTCTGCTACAGAAAAAGAGGCCCTCGCAAGTTTACATTCTCTGCATGAAGACGCGGTAGGGCAACCATATCCCAACGCGCTAGACAATCCGAGGGGCGATCACCATCCCAAATAAAATTACGAATGATCTTGTCAAACCTTCTCAGCACAACCGAAGGAGGTCGAAAGACCGCCAAGACATGAAGCGGGATAGAAGCAAGACAATGCTTAGCAAGGGTAAGACGTCCTGGAAGGGAAAGCAGCTTTCCCTACCAACAATGGAGGCGATCCGACAGCTTCTGCTCCACACCGTCCCAAAAGGAGGGCGCAGGAGGCGACAAAGTAATCTGAAGACCCAAGTAGTCCATGGGCAGGCCAGCAGCCTTACACCCAAAACAAGCTTTCGCAAGAAGCACCAAGGCCGGATCCGCGTGAAGGAGAGAAAGGTGACACTTCGAGGAATTAATAAAAAGACCTGAGACAAGCTCAAAAACTCTAAGGATGAGCCAAGTTCTCACAATCTGTTGGCGGGAAGCAGTGCCAAACAAGAGAAAATCGTCTGCATATTGAAGGGTGGAGAAGGTCTGCAAGTGGGGGAGTGAATGTGGAGTGAGGAAACCAACGACAATCGCGTGACGAAATAAGACAGAAAAGCACTCGGCAACTAAATTGAAAAGCAAAGGTGATAGCGGACAACCCTGTCGGAGGCCGCGACCGAGACAAAAAAATTCGCCACACAACCCATTGAAGGAGACCGCAAGCTGGGCCCCAGTGACGAGCGAGAGGATCCACTGACGAAACGACGGACCAAAAGCAAGACGAGTGAGGAGGTCAGAAAGGAACTC
>JAANDH010000303.1:305017-319145 GCA_011799765.1 Nymphaea thermarum | reverse complement strand
TGTACTTCTTCATTCGAAAAGAATGTTAGCAAGCTTGGCATGTTTGACATGTATGCCAAGCTTGAGGGGGAGTGTTAGAATACATAATGTTGTGGGAACCGGGTCCAGATCTGGACCCGGTTACTTGGGGCGCGGGTACCGAGGCAGGGCTCGGTACTCTAGGCGGCCTCTCTTAGCTCCCTCTATATATTTTCACTAGCGTGTAATTGTTGATTAAGTGAAATAGAATCTTTCTCTCTCCTAGGGTTGCGGTTGTGCACCTAGGTACAGCTTCCCGTGGTTTTTTCCTCGTTTGAGGTTTTTCCACGTATATCGTGTGTTCGTCTTCTCTTCTCCATCTTCGTGGTTTGAGTTTCTACATAGTTAAAGAAGAATATCTTTAATCTGGCCTAAGTCACTTTCGAGTTCTACCTAACAGATTTTTTTCACCAAAGCAATTTGTTTTCATGGATGATCTCCTTAACGACACTATCTGCACAGTAGTAGCGACCAAGGCACTATATTCTGCTTCAACAAAGATGAAAAACCTTCTGCTTTTTTTCGGCAATCTTTCAGCCATAGCACCATAAGATCCATGATTCAGGTCCTCGAACAATAGGGATTACGCATAAGGGCTTCATAGAATCTTGACAATCATATTCTATGAAAGGACAATCACTGGTCCCAGTTGGACGGAATCCTGAATACCTTGAAGTTTTGAACACAAGTCTGAAAATTTGAGTCTAAGGCCAGATCAGTTACATAAAACAAATATCCAAAAAAATCTTAGCAGCAATCACAAAAATATAAATTCTCTGCAGCTAAAACAGTCTTTTGTGAACTAAATAGCAGCAAGCTGCTTCATACCTGTGGCGGATCCCTGAATCAATACCCCAGAAACATATATGGGTAGGAATATTGACAACTCCTGTCACTTCAGCAGGCTGCAGAGAAACGCCTATGAGATAGGCGTCCCAATAAACAAATTCTTGTAAATGTTAAATAAAACATTTTAGAAACTTTCAGCTTACCTGGCAAACCATGGCTAGAAGTTTGTTTGCTTCACCACAAGCTGATGCCATTTGGTCCATCACTCCACACGGCGCACCAACTACAAAGTTCTCCACCTGTCAAAATTTTGCATAGGATTACAAAGTTCTCTTGGTTCAGAATAAAAGGTGATTCATGCAGTTGGAAGAGCAACATAATGTGCAAAATCAATTGGAGTAAGGGCCAATTTGGTGAGCACGAAGAGGAAAGCTAACTGAATTGTTGGTGTAGTCTCTAGGTATGGAAAGTTTGAAAATCTTGTCTGAAAAATGTCCTTCAAAAATGGAGTGAAAGAAGCTGAAGTCAACAAGATGATGGATATACTGGCAATCAGATACATGATGAATGCATTCCAACAAACCTATGTTACCAAATATTTATATGGATTTTGCAGAAAATGTGTTGGTGCTACATTCAGAAGAAGAATATCAAACACGAATGAATTTGGTGGATTTATATTCTCCCTAAAATCAGTGACATGGCCAATGTTGTAAAAGGCGTATCATAATGTTTATCAGTCAAGCCAACCTATACACTGTATCGTAACATATTGTAAATGTAGTGTACCGTATCGTAGATTAATTTTGTAATTCATAAAAGATTTTTAAAAATAAAAAAATAGAGAAAAATTAAAAAATTCGGTAAAAATCAGAAAAAACAAAGAAAGTTTCAGAAAAAATGTGTTCTACATAAAAAAACTCATCACATTATTCATAAGCCATAATATATTAACAACACATTTAGAAATGAGAAATAAGAAATTCATAATAACATAATAAGAGTCTATCACAACTTTAATGTTTAGACTTTAAAAGTGTTTTAGATTACATTACAAGTTCACAACATATAATATATCATGATTATCATCACTCAAGGTCTCATCATCCCCATGGGGCCATGAGTAAACCTTCTTCTCTCCACCAGCGAGTTCTCCCTTAAATCAATGATTTGTCACATAAATGGGCAATTTTTTGTAGAAAAGCTACTAAAATTTCCTCCTCTTACAACTTTTAGACATGTTTGGAAAGAAGAAGCGAGCGGTTCTTTTGTAAAAAAATACAAAAGTTCATTTTAATCCTGTATCGTACAATACAAGGGTGTATTGGCAGTATCGTACGATACAGCCCCTGTATCACACGATACACCTACGATACACAAGTGTATCGTGTATCGTATAGGTTTTTCAAACTTATACAATATGTATCGCACGATAAAGACCTGTATATCAGTCGTACCATATGATACGACCCCAGTATCGCACGATACACCTATGATACACAAGTGTATCGTGTATCTTAGGTGTATCGTATAGGTTTTTCAAACTTACACGATACGGGCCCGTATCGTGCGATACGGATAACACTGGACATGCCAGCTTATCAAGAATCCCTATGATGGAAATTGTGGAGTCATTGGGATCTGGCAGCTGATTTGACTCAGTTGTATAATTTGACTCAGTTGATTAAAAAGGACTATAGTGATGAGATTCTTAACTTGGCCAGGCTCTTCATAAGCACCCAATCCCAAGACAAACTGCAAGTGTTCCTAAGGCAAAGCTCTTAACTTGGCCAGCCTCTATTTCATTTATAAATATCGATTCCCAAGACAAACTGCAAGTGGTTCCTAAGGCAAAGTACATGTAATTGTGTCCTGAAATTTTAACTTCCCCATTCATATAATGAGTCCATCAAACCACAGAATTCTAAAAAATTAGTACATGGGGAAACTGTCTACAAGGTTTAGATGATGCCCTTACCTTTTGACACAGCAGGGCAAGATCTCTTGGTGCAATTTCCAGTCCTGACAAAAAAAAAATGCAAAATCAAATCCATAGATACGTTGAAGAAGCTGAAAAGTGTAGACAAAGGAATGACCCTATTCAGAAAAGGGCATACATCAATGCACAAAATGGATTCAAAGATGCAAAAAAGGTGAATAGGCAATCTAGTTAATAAAGTGAAATCGTGCCTGCCATGAAAATGTTAAAATACTATGTCATGGCTGCCTCCGGGCCAAAAGCAATTTGGCAATTTGTAATAAAATATTAACTTCATCGTGTTATATTTTACCATTGCAGTATTCCAATATTACAAAACATGTCTGATCATTTTGCAACTTGCTATATAAAGGCTAACTTAATTTAATAGGCGAAACAAAAAAGCATTCAGTTACTCAAGGAAACAACAATGGTGGCCATAGATGGGCCCACATTGATCAGATCTTGCTCAAATGCTGGCATATGCATAATTTGAAACCTTGACGACTTAACAGAAAACTGAGCTAGAACTAGCATTGTGTGGCTCCGCCAGATTAGATCAAATTCCTCTCAGAAAATCAAAGCATCCTGAGTTCTTCCGAAACCAACCCCGCTGGTTGTTCCTGATTTCTTACCATCAATTGTAAGTCACATCCAGGATTTCTGTTTAAAATAATAGCAATAATAATTGAAAAGTGTTAGCATATTCTAATTGTGTGCATATAAAAATCACTTTAGATTAAAACAAATCCCTAAGTTGCTTCTACCATATCCAGCAAGGGCTCAAGCTATGTCACACGGACGCTGCATTTTCAGTGCAGCACCTGAGTCGACACGACTCGGGTGCGGCTCCGACACGCACCCCAAGCCAGTCAATGAGAATCGGGTGCGGCTGATAGAAACCCGACCAAGATTGTCCGATTTTGGTGCACACCTGACTCAAGTCAAACGTGAGTCACGTGCGGTCAACCATGTCAAGTCTACATTTGTCCGTTTTTAGATTTTTTTTATCATTTGTTCACAAAAGGAAAGGGGATTAGGGCTTCGACTAAGTCGAAAGCCCTTCATTCGCCCTTGAGGTGTGTTGCTATTGTGTGTGTGTCCTGGCGATCTTCACAGTTTTCCGGCAATACGAGACCGGCATGCTATCTTCCAATAACCAGCGGCAACCTTCAACGCATCTCTAGCACAACACAGCCGGCGCAAGACCACCTGATCCATCTCCGTTTGGCGTTTAGAAGCGCTGGCCACTGGCTCTCCACTCAAATGTGTCAAAAATCGGCTGCGAGTCTGCAATCCATCTAGTCAATTTCTTGTTGCCACTTGTGTGTTTGTCTTTCATTGCTGTTTCTCTTTAATTTGATTATTGTTTTTGTCGACTTCATCTTTTGGGAATGATGGCTGCAACTCCGTTTGGCATTTGCTCATATTTGCAGCATTTTACTGTTTTTCAGTTCTTTTTTGTAATGTTCAATATTTAATGATTATTTTCTGAAATGTGGAATTGTTTGATCGTTGTTTTCATGGTATACACTATACATGCTTGAGTTTGACTGTTAATGTGTTAATGTTTTTCACCAAGATCAGTTTTTTGTTTTGCTGCAATGATGGTTATATTGTTGTTTAATGTTCACTTGCTTAGCATGTTTTTCTGACTAATTTCTGCTGGGTTTTGCTGTTTTTTATAGGGTCCATAATTTGATATGTTTTACTGCAATGATTGTTAACGCCGAATGTTTGAAGTATATTGTAAACCTTTACTCATTTGCCATTTACTGATTTAGATTTTAGTATTTTACTTAGCACTGAATGTAGATAGTGTAGATTTGCTAAAGTCCCATGGGTATAGGTACGGGTGCGGGTACAGGTACTGATGCAGGTACGTGTACAAAACATTTTCAAAAAACTTGGGTGTAGGGGTACGACAGTACACACACACACACACACACACACACACATATATATATATATCAAAAAATTACAAACAGAATAGCATATTCACACATATATATATCAAAAAATTACAAAAAGAATAACATATTTATAAATCATGATCCAAAATTTATAGATACTATCATACAGTGCAAGCACACATGAAAGAAAAACACAAAAAACAGATGATCTACCAAACAAATAGAAAATGAAAATCGTGTTATTGGAAGAAAGTTTTAATGAGGAAGGGGAAAACCAGAACTCCAAGAAATTCAGTTGCAACAATCTGCAATATACAAAAGGACACAAAAGCAACGATTTCAAACATGACCCTATTCTCACGGGACAAAATTGCAGCACACAACTGGTTATTATACCGAAGACGCACAGCAGGTTCTATCTACAACTATCAAGAAGTGCCGCTGTGGCCAATAATTCCATGTTAAGCATTACCAGAAAAGAGGAACCACAAATGAAACCAGGCAAAGAAGGAACAAAACTAGGAAAAGCAAGAAGAGGGAAAGGATTGACATTAAAAATTGAATAAAAAACAGAGAAGCGAATTTAGCCAAGTTCATGAACTAAGAAATCAACTGAAATGCTAAATCTCGTCTATTAAAACCCCTAAAACCCTACAAAGAACCCAACATAAAGTGAAGGAAAGAAAACGTGTCAATCTCTTTAATGATAAAGCTGACGAAGGAAGATTCAGGTTTCCCGCCATACCTTTGAGAAGGGCCGACGAAGAAGTGGGAGGAGGGATATTTTCAAGACACAAGCATGACCATTAACTGTCATGAATGATTACAAAGGCACAAAACAAAAAACGAAAGCACAAAAAATGAAGAAAGGAGCTCGATCTTCACAAAACAAGATTTTCAACAGATGAAACCAAAAGCTGCATCGAAAAACCCTCAAAACCTTTATCTTCATTGTTCGTCGTTCACCTCTTGCCGTTCACCTCTCGCCATTCGTCGTTCGCCACTCGCCACTCACTGTTCGCCGTCGGCCGGAGTGGAGAATCGCCTCTTGTCATTGGTCTCGGTGAAGATGAGGTGAAGAAGAACCGTCGAGGCTTAATGGTTACGATATTTTTAAAGTGAAAAATGTAAACCGCGTTAAATTGTAAATCACGTTAAAAACTAAAAATGGTTGAAATTGGACTAGCTCAACTTTGACCAAGTTCAAAAGTGGTCGGATTCGACCTCGGGTACGTTGACCATACCTGACACGGTCAACGCCGCACCCAGGACGCACCCAACGCTGCACCCGTACCAGTGTCGTACCGATACGGTGCGGGTACTGCTCCTTTGAAGCAGTACCCATGTTACATAGTAGATTTGTAATTTTTTGTTTATAGACAATTTTGTTACGTGTGTGTGTGTGTGTGTGTATATATATATATATAATAATAATACTTATAAATTACCCTCACCACACTGCTGCACCTAATTTTTTTGGAATGTGCCACTCTGGCACCCACACCCTGCACCTATGTGACATAGGGCTCAAGCTGCATTTATTAGCTTTCAATTTGTAAGTCTGACTCACATTTAACCACTTCAAACTTCGAAGGCTCAATTTGAGTTTACCATTGATATTGGTGATGATGCTGTCATTGGAAAAGACAGCTATTAACATAGCATAACAAAAAGTTATCAGCAGGCATAAGGAAAAGAGCATGTTTGATAAATTCAAAGCAAAAACATACCATGGGCTGCAGCAATGGCAGACATGGTGGCAACTTCAATAGCTGCAGAGGAAGAAACACCTTTTCCTTCTGGAACTGCTGAAGAAACCTGCAAGTTATCATGTAAATAAGTGAACCTTGTGGAACTTTCTGAAAATTAGTACACATTTATCTGGAGAGACAATAGCGCAATTATCAGCGGAAAAGGATTATTTTCTAGAGAAAATAAAATATGTATTAAGTGCAAAAACCATTCTGGTGGGAGTCATTATATATAACCAAATACGCCAGAAAGCTTGAAATGTTGGCTATTGGCCAGGGTAGATCAGGAACACAAAAATTTGAGAGAAGGTTTAGTTTATGCAGCAGTGCAACAATGGGCTTTCAGTAGAGAACATTGTAGGATGGGAAGACACTACAAATAAGGACTAGAAACAAAATGCAGGGAATGAAAATGAAGTACTCTCTTCGAAATTAATACGAAGTCTACAGGACACCAATCCCCGATGCATCAGCCAAATTGTACTATAATGAGAAAGAATTTGGCAACATATTCCATGAGAAGCCTATCTAGCCTTGCAATAATTTTCACTGCCTACAATGACACACAATCTGAGGTCCTTCAGCGCAATCTAAGCCACAAAGAAAAAGAAATGGCTCCATGAACCTTGAAACATTTCATTCCCAAGTTGTTAACCAAATAGTAAGTTATTTTAGATGTCATAAAAGACATTCCAAAATGCCATTTACTTTCTTTAGAGAATAACAAAGAACTGTATGACAGAGAACTCTGGTTCTGAGATTGCATAATAATATCATTTATGGTCTTTAATCTTTATGCATGTCATCACAAGGACTTTAACAGGTTCCAATGAAAATAAAGTTTTTGATGTGTATGACTGGTCTGGAGCTATCAGAATGATTTAAAAGTAGGAATCCTGATTCCTGGCAGTTGAAAGCAGAATTCATTTGGAAATACCCAGTTCCAACAAGGAAAATATAGCAATTCCCAAATGCTTTTTTAAATTAGCCTTGAAATTATCACTAATTGTTAAAAAAAAAACAGATATTTCAAAAAAAAATTGTGTTAATTGCCAAAAAAGGGAGTATTCTTTAGGTATGAAAATTGGATATTTTCTTCCTTCAGAACAACACTGAAAATAAATATTGCATTAACATAACGACCTTTTTTGCCTAAAATAATCCTTTTTATATGAATTTTAAGTCCATGTTGTTAACTTTGTATTATCTTTTACTGTTTCTGCCCTCCCCCCAAACAAAAAAGAAGGAAAAAAAAGTGAAGCAAAAAGGGAAAGTTCACTCTCTCCATTAACATTTTTCAATTCCAAAACAATGGCATGCAGCTTGCCCATGTCAAAGATGTTCAATCTGTACCCAAGTTTTAGCTATACCCAAGCAAAATATGTTAAGCGAAAACCCAGGAGAAATCCTTGTATCTTTATGACATCAGCCAGGTACTAGCTTAGTAGTGCCTAAGCACAAGCATTAACCACAATGAAGTAGTCAGAGACCGTCCTTCACTGCCAGGAAGGCTTTTATATTGCCTAAAACAACTGTTTTTATTAATTCATCATGCGCGATCAAAATATTCAGATCCAGCTAAATAGACATGGCTGTTTAACTTAAACATCACATGGCCTACATAAACCTGGTTTTCTCCCTTGCTGATGAAGTTTATAGAAGCAGAACTTTGGTAAGTTCATAAACACTATAGGATGAAGAAGAAATTATTTTTAAAGGCCAAAAAGACAAATTAAAGCACCTAAGATTTTAATCCAAATTCTACCTCAATTCCTATGCTAAAAACCCTAATCACCAAGCCAGCATGCATGTCATCAGGCGAAATGCAAATCAGAAAAGAATGTTATACCAGAATGCTAATGCTATCATTAAATCGCACACCCAATTCAGTCATCAACACAACAATTGCCCCAGCAACATAAGATGCCCACCTGAAATGAAAGCCAAGGGATGTTTCAATAGAAAAGAGAAAGCCTACATTACATAACATATTAAAAAAACAAACCATCACTAACTTTTGGGATGGATCTTGTGCAAAGTATTTGCCAGCTGACTCATAGGATATCGGTTGGTCTCCATCCATTAAATCAGCCAAATCCATGTCAAATGTAGGTGCACGGTTGCACAACTCAGACCCAAAAGATACCTGAAAGCATGTATCAGGAAGTTATGTATAGACCAGCCAGCTAAACATAATGGTTTCATGAGCCAATGTGAAGCTTACACAAGATAGTAAGAGCATAGTTAACTTTTTAAGAATTAAACATATTGATTATATCCACAGAAAAGGTAAACATTGATTTACTATCTGCAACACGGGCTTGGGCCCTAGGCCTTGGTTTTGCTGGCGAGCTAGAGCATGCTTCCACAGCTTCTGCTTGCTTGGATGAATTTTTTGCACAGCAACATGACAAGCCTCTCTAATAGGCATCTTCAATACAAGGAGACATCAGTTAGGATTCTTGTGAATGCAAAAAATTTAGAATAAAGCTAGGTAGCTAGCACATTTTTCAACTTTTAGATTTTTAAAATGGAAACATATCAAGTTGCAGAGTGTAATAACCCTGCCTAAAACTTACTCAAGCACCTGCTTTCATGCAACCAGACTAATAGTGTGCTTTGGTTTGACAACCAAAAATGCTGCAAATCAAGAAGCATACAACAATGGAGCTAGGGTACATTTGGTTATGAATCATTCTTAAAACCTCAACCACGGGATTATGTTAAAGTCTAACTTATATTTAAGATGTTAATACTTAATACCCACCCTTAAGGAACCATAACCTCACAAGTTAGACCCCACTTCCCATGACCAAGAAATGAACAAAGCCCTGTAACAACCGAGTCCAAAACTGACCGAAGGGTCTGAAGTCTGAACTATAGCGGATTTTAGCTCTCTTTAATCCACCCAACATTTGAGATCTTACTAGCGATCTTTAAGGAACACATAACCTCACAAGTTAGATCCCACTTTCCATGACCAAGAAATGAACAAAGATCTCTAAAGACCGAGTCCAAAACTGACTGAAGGGCCTGTGCTATAGCAGATTTTAGCTCACTTTTTAATCTGCTCCTATTATATCATTAACACAGGGTTTTGATTCCTTGGACTCATCGCCCTCATAGCTACTGTTCCCATACCAGATTGTATCAAGGATTACTGTAGATTTCCATACATGGCCCAGATTAAACAATATTCACATGTTTCTGCAAAGAAGTCAGCGGTACGGCGTACCGGTACGCCGGTACGGTTGGGTACGTTTGGATCTGGATCCGGGTCGGATCCAGATCCAAACTACATTATAACTTAAAAAAATAAAAAAAATTACTTATTCTTTATTTTTTTTGTTTTACTTTAACATAAGAAGTTTCATTAACAAAATGAAAAAATGATAATTTATTCATTATGAGCCTCTTTTTATTGACATTTTTGTTACAACTTGTGGTTTAATTATATAAAATAATTATTTTTTATATATAATAGTCGCCGTACCCGTACCATGATTTTAAAAAATGCCGTACCCGTACCCGTACCCCCATACCCGTACCCGTACCATTGTGACATAGCAGTCATGTTAGGGACAAGGCCTTCTCCCTAGTTCACTCGCAACAACAAGAGAAGAAATCTAAGAAGAGAAAGAACAAAACAGAAGGATTTTTACGTGGTTTGGAGACAAGTTCCCCTACATCCACCGCCATAGAGTTTTTTTACCTTTTTCACTAGCACAGAAGATCAAAGAATATACGAAACCACCTTCTTAAAAGGGCAAACCTATGTCACATAGGTACGGATACGGGTGCCAGTACGGGTACGGACCATTTTCAAAAAACTTGGGTGTGGGGATACGGCCGTATGTATATGTATAGAAAACTTACTAAGAAATGTTAAACAAGTAAACAACATAAAAATATCTATGACAAGTAAACAACATAGGACATATATATCAACATAAACAAGTAAACAACATAGAAAACATATATCAACATAAACAAGTAAACAACACAGAAGATATATACCAACGGCTTTTGCAGCAGTGTGTATAAGAAATCTATGAAAAACTTTAAGTGTATGGAGAAAATACATATCAATCTCAAAGTCATCTGCTGCATATATTGCAAAGTTGCAATGGAATGAAGAAAATCATCTACCAAACAACTGAGCAGCCCCTTAGACAGTCAAATACAAACCACAACTTAGCATTGTGGAACTGGAATCTAAGTGCTAAATGCTGAAATGGAATGGGTGAGTTACAGAAAATAACATGGGAGCATGCACAGATGCACGGTCTGAAAAAAAAATATGGTTGCGGATGATATGATTTTTGAAGAAGAAAAAAAAAATAGTTGATGCAGGTCATAGAAGAAGGGCAGACGATTCTAAACCTGCAGCCAGAAGTAAACCGATAGACTGCTGGATGACGGGAGACTACCGGGTAAAAAAAAGCTTAAATATGATGCTTCAACAAAAAATGACCAAATCAATCGACGGGGAATTCACTGAACAACAATCACTGCTTCGCCCTTCGCCGGAGACATTGCCTCTTGCCGGAAACTGCCTAAAACTAGACGAAGGAGCACCCAATGTCGCCAGAGAACTCCACATGTGCTGCTGCTATGGGTAACACACATAGAGCCCTTGACAAAAAGTCGAGGGTTCTGCGTTTTGTTTAAAAGTAAAAAAGAAAAACAAATGCCGAATTTAAAAATGGTTCTGGGCTCGGTCAACTTTGACCGAGTCCAAAAAATGCCAAATACGTATCCAAGTATGTTGACTGTACCCAGTACGGTCAAACAAGTACCCGAACCGCACCTAAGTGCATACAGGTACCCATATCCATATCGTACCGTACCCATGTGACAGAGGGGAAACCCATAAAAGGCAAAATTACATAAATTCCTATTAAGTATAGGCCAGCCTCCACACTACAACAAGTCAATCATGGATCCATCGACCCTCATGTCTCAACATCTCGAACAGTTTCAGTATGACACTACAACCACACAAGGTAATAGGGAACTTAAGCATTCACTGTTCTAAAAATCATAGATTAGGAACTACTGTGATAGCTATTCCAAGTTGGGGTGTTACACAAAGCATACAAAACAATTGGAATCACCACAAGGGATTCACCCATAAGCCAAGGAATTTAAAACTCCAAGTAACACAAAATATATAGTTGTAAAATTAAGAACATTACCTGCAAAACAAGGCTTCCTGAGTAGTCAGCAATACCACCCATGACATCCAATCTTCCAGGTGCTCTGGCCACAAAAATGTCCTCCTGAAGATAGAAAAATTGTCACATCTGTGACATAATTTTTCATAATAGGAACAATGCAGGGGACCTCTTGGTAAAAAAACCAGACGTGTTTGAGAAGAAATATTAGCAGTTCTTCAATGACAAAACAAAGGCAGGCTTCCCTGCAAAATTTGACCCACCTATTTATTGACGTGTCTGCTTTCCATTTACAATCAATTTAGATGATAATATATCTAGATTTCTGCCCACTGTCATCATCAAATTAAATTGAATGAGTCCTTACAATTTCTTCAGATAGCCTCTCGAATATAATGATTTTGCAATAACCATATGAAAGCAACTCCACAACGACATTCTTTGTCTTTAGCATGTTCGACATATTTTTCCCTTCTTCTTTTTCCTTGCTTGCCTTACTTTTTCAGTAATCCGTTCATCTTAACCAATTTTCTAGCAGAACTGTTTTGATGAACACTAAACACCTGTTCATACCAGTCATCACTTCATTTCATTTTCTCCTGGGCCCCATTAGGAGAATTTTCAGTCCCATTCATCCTAATAGTTCAACTTGTTAAATAAGCTTCAATAATTTTCATCATCACTCTAATTTCATGAACAAATTCACCAAATAACAAAGACTAAAGTTGCAGAATTTTTTTCATCATTAAAAATTGTGGACATATATAGCTTGAGTACAATAGTGAGCTAATCATTCACAAGATTTATCCGTAGATTTTCCAATAAAAAACACTACGGACTGCAGAATATCACTGAAAAGATTAACCAACAGTAAAACGCTGTAAGTTGAGCAAATAGAGGTAATTGTATGGTGTTAGATACATAAAAAATCTGAGTACACACCAATCTGTACCTGAAAAAACAAAGCAAGACAAAAATATGGTACAAAATTCTCAGACTAACATCACCCCTTTCCTTTTCAATCAAAGACCAGGCTCTTTTAAAGTTGACATTGAGGCACAAGGGAAAGGCAAAATATCGCTAAAAATAAAATCAAACTAAAACACCAATAGGAGTTCAGTTAGAAAAGGACCTCCCAGTGGAAAAGAGTAGATGCAGCAATTCTCTCTCTTATTTGCCGCTTTTCTGAGTGCTTATGAGAGTCCGTTTCACAATGAAGACCCGCCAAACTCCTTAAAAATGCTACTGTGTCCGGAAGTCCATGCAACTCTCCATGAAGAATCTCAAAGTCCTCTATACATCTACGAAAGAATAGCACAAAAAAACATGAACATTAAGCTGTTATATAGAGAACATGAAGTGGAATTTACAAACTTACAACTCTGTAAAAGGGCTTTTCTTATTTGCTTCATTGTTTTCCAAAGTAGCACGAAGGCCAAGTTCATTTTCTGCAACTGCATACCACTCCGGAATGCTAATATCACCACCAGGAGCTCTTTGTAGTTGATACCCAAGCACAATAGCATCACGCAGTCTTCTCGGTCCACTAAACTGTATACATGGAAAAGAAAGAGAAATAAGTGAAGAATAAAAATGCAAGGAAGCAGCATAGAAGGCAATCCTATTTGTTGATAGATCGTATGTTTCGGGTCCGGATCCATACCCGACCCGTCTTGTAGCCCGTGTTGGGCACTACTTAAGTCATGTAACCCTAATCCTTATGTGTGAAGGAGAATCTAAGGAGAGAGAGAGTCTGGCGGCTAGTGGGCACCAACTCCTCCTCATTCGTGGTTTTTTCTCCCTCGAGTTGAAGGTTTTCCACGTTACATCGTGATCATTGTTTCTCTTCCTCTTCTTGTTCGTGTTTCTACATGGTAACAGAGCCACCGTATGCGATCTATTGGTGTTTTTCGTCGTGATCTCGCCGTTCGTGTTTTCCGTGCCGCCGCCTAGGGTTCCGCGTCGTCGCCTCGGGATCCGTGTGCGCCGTCACCTCGGGATCTATGCCACCTCAGGATCCGCGCCGCCTCACTGCAATATCTTGCTTGGTTGATCGTTGATTTCATCTTCTTGTTTTTCTTTGGCACCCATCGTGCGAGAAGAGGTGGCTGGTCCGTGTCTTGATAGAGGACGTGAAGGAGGAGAGGAGCGTAACTTGAGAATTGCCTCAACGTCCGCCGGCGCTCCGGCGATCGCATCCCCCTTTCCTTACAAAAGACCGGGGTTAAATTGGTCTTACGGGTGAAGGCTTTCCTCATCTCGAAGTTGATTTCCTGTTCACTTTTATACCTTGATACTTGTTGGTTTTGCCTCTTGAATCTTGATTCCAGCAAGGAGAACGTGTGGCGCAACCTCTACCCGTGGGAGATTGCAGCCCGAGAGAGAAGGAACCGCTTCCGTCGAGCGACATCGACGATCGTTTCCCCCAATCGACATTTCGTTCACTCTTGGGGTTGATTGGGAATTCGGTGAAGATATTACCTCTCTCTCTTTATTGTTCCT
>JAANDH010000303.1:283194-304402 GCA_011799765.1 Nymphaea thermarum | reverse complement strand
TCACATTAAAAAGCTTGATCCAAGGTCTATAAAGGGCATTTTTTTAGGGTATTCTCCCACTCAAAAAGGGTACAAGTGTCGAGACCCTTCCACTGGTCGGGCCTATGTTACCAAAGATGTCACTTTCCTTGAACATGTTTCCTATTTTGGTGAGAATCCTCTTCAGGGGGAGTACTCTATGTCACAGGAAGAGTATTCTTAGAGTCAGGAAATTCAGTTTACAGATTTTTTGGACTACAGGCGTGACTCTGTTGGCCCATCTAGTGAGGTGCATGAACAGGAGAAAAATGGTTCATCTGGTGAGGTACATGAACAGGAGAAAAATAGAGAGTGTTCCACTGAGGCAGAAGAGAAATGCAATCGTCTATTTAGGCAAGTTTACTCTAGGCGAAAAGTTTGTACAAATGAGATGACAGGTGATGAGAGTTCGACTCCCAATCCAATTAGTCCTTCCCTGGATGACCCAAGTCGTGCGCAGAAGCAACCTGTTGAAGAAGAGATTCAGACTGTTGCTGCTAGTGAAGAGCTTCCCATCGCCCTGCGAAAGGGTGTCAGGTCATGTACTCAACATCCTATCGGTAACTTTGTTTCATATTCTAGACTGAGCAAGGACTACAAATGCTTTGTATCTACTCTTTCTTTGGCTGTGATCCCCAGGACTGTTGTTGAAGCTCAAAGTGACTCCAAGTGGGTTGATGCAATGAAAGAAGAAATGGATGCCCTGAGAAGAAATATAACATGGGAAGTAGTGAAGATTCCTGAAGCCACTCACTTAGTTGGATCCAAATGGGTGTATACCATCAAGTACAAACCAGATGGGAGTGTTGAAAGATATAAAGCTCGGCTTGTGGCCAAGGGATTTAGCTAGAAATATGGAATTGATTACTTGGAAACCTTTGCTCCCGTTGCGAAAATGAAGACAGTGAGAGTGGTTATATCCCTAGTTGTGATGAAGGAGTGGAAGATGTATCAACTAGATGTTAAGAATGCATTCCTCAATGGTGACCTCGAAGAAGAAGTATATATGCATATGCCTCCAGGATATGAAGAACCAGAAAAATGTTGTAAGCTAAAAAAGGCCTTATATGGCCTTAAGCAATCGCCCAGAGCGTGGTTCGAACGATTGAGAAGAGTGATGATACGTCATGGATACAAACAAGGAAATGGAGGTCACACTCTGTTTGTGAAGAAGAAGGAGAGTAGGGTTACTCTCCTGCTGGTCTACGTGGATGACATGATTGTCACAGGAGATGATGAGGAGGAGATTATCAAGCTAAAAGGGTTACTGGCTATAGAATTCGATCTCAAAGATCTTGGCAAGCTAAGTTATTTTCTTGGTATGGAGGTTGCTAGGTCTAGTACTGGTCTTGTACTAAACCAAAGGAAATACACATTGGATCTGCTGGAAGAAACTGGTAAATTGGGATGTAGACCTGCTTCTACCCCATTTGACACAGGGCACAAGTTGAGTCTTAGAGATGGAGAGCCTCTCTGTGAAGAAGACAAGGGAAGATATCAACGTCTGGTTGGGAAGTTGATTTATCTTACCCTCACGAGACCTGATATCACCTTTGCGGTGAATGTTTTGAGCCAATTCATGCATGCACCAACCGATGCACATCTGAAGGTTGTGGACAGAGTACTATGCTACCTGAAGAAAAATCCTGGCAAGGGACTCCTGTATGTGAAACAAGAGACTGTGGAAATCGATGGCTATTCTGATGCGGATTGGGCAGGTTGTGGTGATACCAGACGATCTACGACAGGGTACTGTGTCTACTTGGGAGGAAACCTTGTTGTATGGAGAAGCAAGAGACATGATGTTTGCTCTAGATCTAGTGCAGAGGCAGAATATAGGGCAGTTGCTATGGGAGTGTCAGAATTACTATGGTTGAAGATATTGCTGACTGACATTGGAATAGAGATTGAAGGACCTATGAAGATGTATTGTGATAACAAGTCTGCAATCAACTTAGCCAACAATCCTGTTCTTCACGACCGAACAAAGCATGNGTAGCCCGTGTTGGGCACTACTTAAGTCATGTAACCCTAATCCTTATGTGTGAATGAGAATCTAAGGAGAGAGAGAGTCTGGCGGCTAGTGGGCACCAACTCCTCCTCATTCGTGGTTTTTTCTCCCTCGAGTTGAGGGTTTTCCACGTTACATCGTGATCATTGTTTCTCTTCCTCTTCTTGTTCGTGTTTCTACACTATTAAACCTTCAAAAATGAACAAAAAGAAATAATAGTTCAGTTAGGGCATACATCTGCTTAGAATCAAGGACTTTGCAGTATGTAAAGTGTTTCCTAGGTAACAAGGTCAATAAGCTTCTCCAAACTAGTTGAGGTCAACCAGATAACAAAATGTTATTGTGATTACACCACCAGAAGACTAATAGAGGTGCATGAATAGAGAATAAGCAAAGAAGAAGAGGAATTTCAATCAATAGTATTTTGTGTATAGAATAGCCTATATTAGGCTATTTCTGTTTTACAGCTTGTTATTCAGAGAAAAATCCTGTCAAATTGCACATTTACAAAATTACAATAATCATGTTTAACTTACTATTCCAATAGTCGGACCATTCTTTGTCCTTTGTTCAAGCTTACAGAGTTCATTGAACATACTTGGATCTTTTCTCATTTCTGTCAAGCATGATAAAATCTGCTTGGACCTCTTCTCCTGCTATTTTATCCCAAGTAACATGGTAGTTTGCCGAATTATATTTGGATGTTATTGTACTTGACATGAAATATAAAGGTGAATTTCAATTCCTAGGTGGTTCTAAGGATCTTGAGCCTGACCACAGCCTGCCACCTCCTCACTCCCATCCCTGTAAAAGAGTCTGAAGCCTCGAAGTCTGGATATATGCAGATTCGAAGGCAATTTAGACTAAGAGCTTTTACGGATTCTAGACCTAGTTAAAACACCACTGCATGAGCAAGGAATTAGAAGGAAAATGAAAAAAAAAAACATAATACCTATTATATTTTCAGCCATTCGATGGGGCAAGAAAGTCTAGGTACTAAGACTTACCTTGTCAGATGCATAACTTCTTCCAGTAGCAGCCTTCTGTAATATGCCTGCAGCAACCTGACACAGCGGAACAAATTATTTCAGCATAAAAATTGTTAGACAGCCTAGGCAATGAGATTATCCAACCAGAGTAATCCAGGTATTTAACAGACAGTACCAAATGTGATGAAGTTTCTGTCTGGCTCAAAAAGAGATACAACTTTTCATCACTGAACAGAAATCTCTGTTAAATTTTCAAATGGAAGCCTAACCCCTTACATGTTTTGTCCAAACCCAAAGCACACATGCTGGATGTGGGATGAAACAATTGGTCTAGTGAACCACTCTAAGATTCTGAACCTAGATTAGTCTGAATTGAACCAGTGCATCTTACATCTCTGCTAGCTTAATCAACCTTGTTAGCATCATTGTCACAATCATCTTTCTCAGGTTTTCGTTGGCAAGGTTTTTTTACTATAAATCGGAGAAATTGAAGAAATATTTTAAATATATTAGAGAAAGGTTTTTTAAAAAATTTACATCATTTTGGCAATATTTACAAAATATCTCAATAAGTGCCCTTTTGGCTTTTTCTCACTTAAGTTGCTTTTGTGACATTAGAACATTTTAAACATACAGCTGATATCTGTGACAATTGTTAGAACCATATTCATTACAGAGTTGGCTTAGATCTGTCTAGGCATTCAAAATATGAGCAAGATCTTCTCAAATGCAAAATATTGATAGATGACCACAAGTATTTAGCCAAATTGATATGTACATCTGACACAACACGAAAACACAACTAGAGGATGTCCATATATGTGATGGTGAAGCAGTTCTGCAGAAGCAAAACCTCCTTTGCTTACAAAGGTTATAACTAATAAGCTAGATAAGTTTACATTAAGATGAAAGGTGAAGAAATTCTCACATAATCTAGTTTCCTGCAGTAATTAATTTTCGAAGGAGGTGGAATGAAGCTGATGCTGTTTCTACCGATAACAGAGCATAAAAAATACACCCAACTTTAGACCATCTATGATTAGCCCAAAACCAAACCTTTTTCGCCCAAGCAGATATTTCAAGAATGATATGCAACTTTATGCAGTTAAAGGACCAATGGCCAAAGGCAGATTAAATAGGCTACAACTTATACAACAACAGACACCATAATAGGCTCACATCCCAATTCCAATATGCATTGGCATAATGAATGCTACTAGATGCCCAGCAGTTTGGTCTCGCATGGAAGAAGATGATCTTAATTTCCATTGTCTCGTAAAATGCTTCATTTACTGAAGTTCCAAAAAAACATGCACAGGCAGCACCAGTTTTTTGTCAATAAAGGAATACAAAATTATTCACCAACTTCTGCAAGTGATCCCTGTAGGCATAAATTCAACATACTGAAAGAACTCATCAGTGAAAGGATCTCCTAAAGCATCAAACGGAGATAGATAAAACACAACGTGCCATGCCTGGCACGTTAATGTTTGATTCCATGTCACCTACACAAAGAGACCTAACTAGTGTGTGACTATAACATCATAGAGATAACCTTTCTACCCAGTCAAACATCCATGCTCAGACAGAAGACTTTATTTTTCAAAAGAACCAATACAATAAATGCATGTGTTAAGTTTCTAACGTCTAAAAAGTTTTGAGTAATACATGAGAATGAGAAAACGTACTTCACCACCATTGATGCCTCCTTCATAACATGGCTTAAGGCTTAGAGCACGCTCAAGATAAGGTTTCCAATGCCCCGTAAGCAAATCTCTCCTAATCATCTCCACTCCACCTTGAAAATACTAACAATAGGGAGTTTATTAAGTTTAATCAAAATGATATCTGAAGTGTAATATAGATGAAAAATCTTTTAGAGAACACACCTCAAGCATGTTTCTCAAGAACGGTTCCTCACTAAAATAATCCCGACGGACAAACACAAATGGAAGCTTGTAAGCAAGTGCCTCACTAACTGTACCATATCCAATTTTTCCTACATACATAAAAGATGAAAACGATCAATAATGTATATGCAGAATCCAATGCACAAAAGGTCTCACGGGGATCTTAGACTCCTAGAAGTTGCTCACACACCAAGCATGCAATCACAAGCTGCAATCACGTCTGGTGTATATACATCTTTAGGCAGCCTTATGAAGTTTGGTGGAAGTTCCTGTTTATCTGAGGCAGCACATACCTAATATGTATATGAACACAACAATAAGGAAACTTGCAAGCAAAATAGAGAATAAGTGATGGACATAACCATCTTGTCCGCAAAGTACAAGATTTGGATATGCATACCAAGCAAAGCCAACCAGTGGGCAGCCATTCTTCCTTTAGCATCCATCCAGCCGGCTACACCAGAGACAGATAACCACACAAAAGGAACTCTAATTACCATTTAGTGAAAACTGAAAAATTATAGATGCTAGTATAAGGTAAATCCTAAATAATCACTCCAAACAACATGATCTCAGAATTCTGATGTTGATGTACCATAAAGGCATAAACACTATCTAATGTTATCACAAATTGACTACTATTATTGCCCAGCAAGATCTTCACCAAACTTGGTACTCATATTTTCCACTTTGTTGTAGAGTGAAAAAAAGTTTGGTGTATGTAGTGCAAATATTAATTAGTTATCATCGGCCAGTGACCACAAATGAGAAGGCAAGAGAGTTGAAAGATTAGGGAAAAAAAACTTGTTAAGTAAAGAACAATTTTCTCAAAAGAAGACATGATGGAGCCTGTATCAGGCATTCACAAACTTAGAAAAGAAACTAAAAGCACTTTCATAATGTTGAACTGAAGGCTTGAAAAAAATAAGCGACACAGTGGGATCTGATTCAACTTCAGCTTGACCCACAGATATGGTGCTACAAGAATTCAGCTACACAATCACTATAGGTCCAGAAGTAAAATCAGAAAGACTGAACAAGAACATAAATCTCTTTTCCCAGAGATATAGTTCAGATTACTTGCAGAACAAGAATGCATTCCTTAATTTGAAATGGCAAGGAACACAAACATGAACCCTTACCTGCCCACCAAAATTAAAAAGCACTAGCTTTACATCATCACCAAGCCCAAGTTCATTCCTCACCTACAACACGTAGACATAAATAGGCCGATTTTTAAGAAAAAAATTTGTATTCACATGGCAATATTTGCTATCCTTAACAAATTTTACCTCCATACGAGATTTATGTGGTCTTCTCACAACAAGGGGCACATCTACAACATCACGAAAAGCGGGCACTGGGAAAACAGCAAACAGGATCAATGACACTATAATGATCTGCTTGCTGTAAGTTACAACTTGTAAGAATGTTAACCAAAGCCAAACAGCTTCACAGTTTAAAGCTAGAAATTAGATCACCGAAAGATTCTAAACCATACTTGGGACATATCCGGGAAGTCTGAGTAGCAACTCACAATGAGAATAATCTTCAGCTATCTGTAGAAATTTTGAAAGAAACTTTAGCAATATATAGATTCCTAAAAAGAGAGAAAATACTGCATATAAGAATTTCATAGCCTAAAGAAGATATAGGCTTCTGCATGTATTGTTTTCCTTTCATGCCTACTGCAAAAATGTACCAGTGCGTTGGTATATTTTAAGTTAGTTCATGACCTACATTAAATAGCTACAATGGAGTTAGTACCTGCCAAATTATAGAACGATGATGATATCCAGCAGCCATGACATATTCAGCATATATGAAATCCCAACTGCATTGAGGAACATAAAGCATTGAGACAGAATTATAGAATAATTATTTTCATCACTAAGAAAGAAAAAAATTGCAAAAGAAACTGAGAAAAAATTAATTGTAATGGATAAATGATCCAAAATGACAATCCTAACCATTGATAGAAACCCATAATAAACATCCTCCAAGCTTTATGTATGTAGGAAGAAAACCAAACTATCAGACTTGCTCGTTCTGTCAGCATGCAGAGACACTGCTATAGTATATAGTCACAGATTTCACTTTCAGTTTTCCCACCTATGAGAACATAACAGGATATTTTGATAATATCCCTTTCTGAGGGAAAAAATTCAGCTATACAAATTCTAAAGAAAGTTATTTTACCAATTCACACAAAAGAAAAACAATTCAAAAGGAAAATAATATGGAAGAGAAGATGCCACTTGGACACTTTTTAATATTCTTAATAAAAGTATATGCCCTTATTTATCATGCAAATTGTACCTGATAACCTTTTTCTTAGCCCTATTGATGAAAAGCTCTAATACACGGGTGCGCATGTGCACCTGAAGTGTCGGTGTCAACTCGCCTGGACAAAGGTGTGGGTACGGACATGCCTTGGACACTTTAGGGCCTTAGGCGCACAGGCGCACTTGTGTATTGTTGTATCTGTAATTATATGTTCAATATACAACATAGAATTTATATATTCAATACGCTACAATATAATTATATGCATTGTATACATTACATACACAATTTTATATGTACGGCCAGCCATACCCGCGTACCCATGATTTTGAATTTTGTCCACACCCGTACTCATGTGACATAGATGAAAAGGAGATGGTGGCAACTTCTTTGGTTTTCCATAAAGTGGCTCTCTATTTTTTCAGTTGTTTGCAATTAGGAATGACAAAAAGTGCAATTTTTCTCCTCGCCAACAAGGACTCAACTTAATCAAGAGCCCTTATATTTTAAAAGCTTTAACACTACAAAGGTCAGTTTTAGCGACAGTTCATGAAGAACGAAATTTTAAAAGCTTCAACACTACGAAGGTCTGTTTTAGCGACAGTTCATGAAGAGCGAAAATATTGGAAATTTTAAATTTAAAGTGATTTTTCTAAATATTGTGCTTTAATCATATTTTCATGTGTTTTTCATAGCAATTTCCTGCTATTGTGAAGGAAAATGCTGATAGTTGCTATACTGCTTTTATCTTATCATGTATTCCAACTATTGTCAAACAAAACCCGTATTAATAAAAAAAAATGTGTTAAATACACACACAAAAAATAGTCCACCGAATTAAACGGCTATTAGACGCATCTTTTTAAAAAAACACCAGAAAATAAAAAACATGAAAAAGCACGTATTATACGTCTTTTTTGTGTTTTTTAAACTACCACAAATTTTTTAAGCGCAATGTCTGTTTTTTAAATAATGGCACCGCATGTAATATTGAAGAAAAGTTGGTTCTTTTTAAACTTAATCTGCCCTTTTAATGGCAAAAAAGGAACTTTTAGAAAAGAGGATCAGGTTAAAATCAAAAAATCGTCGTTCGGGTGAAAAGGAGTTTGAACTTTGAACTTGAGAGGGGAGTCGCCGGACAGACGAACGCTGAGAGGGGAGTCGCTGTTAAGCTTATGTACATGGGATCGGGTCAGACAGACCCGATCCAATTTTTTTATTCTTTTATACTCCACGCGCCCCAATGCACTAGGCGGTGGCATACTTGTAATTTTTCATCTTTTTGTGTACAAACTGTTGTGACCAGATTAGGTCACTACTTTGATATAACAAAACATTAAGGGATCGCGGGGCTCATTGCCGTCTGCACCTTTTGCCTCCATCGAACCATTCTCCATCTTTTCTTCTCAATCTTTTGTTTACAGCCGGAGAGACACGAACTTTTGAAGATTCTTACATGGTATCAGAGCCAGGTTGAGCATTGTCCTCCGGTAAGTGTTAACCCTAATTGCAGATTCTGCCCTAAATCCGTTTCTGCCCTAGATTCTCTTTCTTTCGGCGTGATTAGCCCTAATCTCCTAGTCCGTTCGATTCTCCACTTTCACCACGAGTTGTGTTGTGGTTCATTAGGGTCGAGTTCATCTCTCACGATGAGATCAACCTTAATCGGGGCCTCTTACACGTTTTGGGGAACTTGGTTAATCGCGGGGATTCTCGCGGAGATTTTGCCCTAATTTCTGCCCTAAAATCGTTGGGAGCTTTTGCCCTAATTTCTGCCCTAAAATCGTTGGGAGCTTTTGCCCTACTTTCTGCCCTAAAAATCATTGGCCATGGATCAGCCGAATTCTTCTATCTTGTCTTCCAGTTTTCTCTCTCAGCTTATCTCTCAAAAACTGAACCACAGTAACTATTTGACCTGAAAACGTCAAATTGTTCCGTTCATCAAAAGCCATAGACTTTATGGACACATCGACGGCACTACTCCGGCACCTCCACAGTACATTGATCGTGAAGTGAAGAGGACGGTAGTGGCAGATCAGGGCGGTGGGGCTTCGACTGGGAGTGAAATCATATTTGAATATGAAACTGTTACTGAAAATAATCCTGTGTATGAAGTTTGGCTGGCCCATGACCAGTCTCTTGTTGCCTACATCACTTCTACCCTATCAGAGGAAGTGTTGGAGGGCGTCGATGATGATTTGACAGCCCTAGAGTTGTGGTCTACACTCGCCACAACGTATTCTCAAGTATCAGAAGCACGTTTTTTGCAGCTAAGAAGGCAGTTTCAGGACATCAAGCGTGGGACGCGTACAGTCTTGGAGTATTTGAATGAAATTAAAAGTGTAAGTGATCAACTTGCTGTCATTGGGCATCCAGTCAGCGACAAAGATAAAGTGCAGCAAGCTTTAAGTGGGCTGGGAACAGAATTTGACATATTTTGCACAGCCTTAGAAGTTCTGCCTATTCTTCCATCCTTTGAAGATTTGAAGGCTAAGCTTTTTCAGCATGAAGCTAGTCGTGTACAGCGACAAAACTTGATCTCTTCCAACAGCCACAATGTTTTGATTACAGGGACTCATGCAAAGAAAGGGCATCGTACCCGTCCTTAGACCCCTCAGGCAGGCATGGGAAGAGGTATTCTTCCAACCCCTCCAGGTACAAACACTACTTCTAGCACGCCTAGAAGGGTCCCGACTTGCTTCTATTGTAACAAGAGGGGACATGTGAAGTCAGAGTGTTGGCACAACCCTCAGAACAAAAATAATCATATCAGGCGTGAGGGCAAGGCAGCAGCAGGGGCAGCTTCGTCATCATCTGGCCAAAATGTGACATCCAACATTCCAGCAGACGCACAACAACTTCTGATGACAGCCATATCCAAACTCCAGTTGAAACAGAATGAGCAAGGAGAGTGGTACGTGGACTCTAAAGCAGCAGCCCATGTTACTGGTGATACAGGTAACCTTTCTAGTGTTTTCCCTTATTTAGGTCAAGGCTCAGTTGTCACGGGAGATGGTTCCCATCACACAATATCACACGTTGGGAATGCACGAATATCTATGGGTGATTCTTCCATACCGTTAAAGAATGTTCTTGTTGTTCCGAGTGTCAAGAAAATATAATCTCAGTCTCTAAACTTATTGATGACACTCACTCTTCTGTTGAATTCACATCATCTTCTGTTTATGTCAAGGATGTTCGAACCAAGAAGACATTCGCTGAGGGCACTCGCAAAGGAGATATGTATGTCCTTGAAGAAGCTCCAACGATGTCCAAACAACCTCCTCTTTCAGAGTCATGTTTTCCAAGTCATAGTGAAGTCAATATTGCAGAGCATAATAAGCCATCCATTTGGCACGGTCGATTGGCTCATTGTAGTCAGTCTTTTGTTCGAAGTCTTGTTGCAGACGGGCTGTTAGATAAGTCCAGCTAGTGAGTTCAGCATGTGCTCGAGTTGTCACATCTGTAAGAGCCATTGCCTTCCTTTTTAATTGATAAATAAAAGAGCTTCAAAGGTTTTTGATACCATTTACTCTGATGTTTGGGGACCTGCTCCGATTTCTTCTTCTTCTGGGAGTAGATACTGTAGAAACACAAACCACAAGAATAGAGCAAGGAACGAACACACGATGTACGTGGAAAAACCTCAGAACGAGAAAAAAAACACGGGGAAGCTCTAACCTAGGGGCACACCGCAACCCTAGGAGAGAGAAAATTCTTATTCACTTAATCCAACAATTACACATAAGTGAGAATATATAGAGGAGAGAGGAGAAGCCGCTAAGGGTACCGAGCCGTCCTCGGTACCCGCGCCCAAGAGATCCAGATCCAGATATGGATCCGGTCCCAAAACAACATATTTCAACACTCCCCCTCAAGCTTGGCATATATGTCAAACATGCCAAGCTTGCTAACATTTTTCTCAAATTGATATGTACATAAGGATTTTGTCAACACATCGGCAACTTGATCTTCAGACTTCATATAGGGTAGAATCAACTCCTTTGAATCTATGTGTTCCCGTATGAAGTGACGGTCGATTTCCACATGTTTTGTTCTGTCGTGCATAACTGGATTATTTGCCAAGTTGATAGCCGACTTGTTGTCACAGTACATCTTCATCTTATCATTCATTTGAATCCCAATATCATTCAACAGTATTTTCAGCCACAACATCTCAGTAACTCCCATTGCAACTGCCCTGTATTCAGCCTCAGCACTAGATCTGGAGCACACCTCTTGCCTTTTGCTTCTCCATACCACAAGGTTACCCCCAAGAAAGACGCAGTATCCTATGGTAGACCTCCTAGTGTCTGTACATCCTGCCCAGTCGGCATCAGAGTATCCTTCTATGCTTAGTTGTTCTTGTCGAGTGTAGAGTAGCCCTTTCCCTGGATTATTCTTTAAGTAACCCAAAACTCTTTCAGCACTTTTCCAATGGCAATCCGTAGGAGCATGCATAAACCGACTCAACACACCCACAGCATAAGTAATATTTGGACAAGTAAGAGTGAGGTAGATAAGTTTACCAACTAACCGCTGATATCTTCCTTTTCCTTCTTCATCCAGCATCGTCCCAGTCTTGATACTAATTCTCGTGCCAGACTCCATGGGAGTAAGAAACGGCCTGCACCCCAGTTTACCTGTCTCTTTTAGAAGATCTAAGGTGTACTTCATTTGACTCATTACAAGTCCTGTTTCAGACCGTGCAATTTCAATCCCCAAAAAATATCTTAATTTTCCCAGATCTTTGAGATCAAATTCAGCAGCCAACGTTTCTTTCATCTTCTTTTTTTCTTCTTCGTCGTCCCCTGTGACAATCATGTCATCAACATAAACAAGAAGAAGACTCACCAGACCATTTATCTGCTTGATGAAGAGGGTGTGGTCACCATTTCCTTGTTTATAACCATTATTTTTCATCACAACCCTCAGACGTTCAAACCACGCTCTAGGAGACTGCTTGAGGCCGTATAATGCTTTCTTGAGGTAGCAACACTTCCCATCTTGCGCATATCCAGGCGGCATGCTCATATAAACTTCTTCCTCCAGGTTACCGTTTAAGAAGACATTCTTAACATCTAGTTGATCCATGTTCCACTTCTTTTGCACTGTCAGAGCTAAGATGACTCTCACCGTTTTCAATTTTGCAACTGGGGCAAAAGTCTCAAGGTAGTCTATCCCATATTTCTGGCTAAACCCCTTCGCAACGAGGCGAGTTTTATAGCGGTCAACTGTCTCATCTGGTTTGTATTTCACGGTAAACACCCACTTGGAACCAACTAAGTGAGTCCCCTTGGGTATATCAACAACCTCCCACGTACTGTTCTTTGCCAGGGCATCCATCTCTTCTGTCATGGTGTGAAGCCATTTCGGATCCTTCCTGGCATCCTCTACTGTCCTGGGAATAACAGCCATAGAAATAGATGTAATAAAGCACTTATAATCTTTACTAAGCTTGGCATAAGAAACAAATCTTTGAATGGGATGAGAAGTACATGACATGGTGCCTTTACGCAGGGCTATGGGAAGATCTTCATTCACTTCATTCATTGGACTTGGGTCATCCGGGGAGCTCATAGGATTGAGATTGGTAACATCAACAACCTCCATCACATCCTTCCGCTTCCTGCTGTAGACCTGACCAAACAAATGATCACGAGACTGTGTTTCCATAGGGCCCCCCTCCATCTGACTGTCTCTGTCCTCACTGATTGTGTCAACCACACTCGGAGAACTAGTCGTGTACTCCAAGAAATCCGTAAACTGAATTAACTGATGCTGAGAATACTCTTCCACTCTCTCACCTAGACACTCCCCCTGAAAAGGATTCGCGGGAAAGTATGTCTCATGCTCATGAAAAGTAACATCCCTGGAAACATATATTCTGAAAGTGCTAGGATCGATACACTTGTATCCCTTTTGGGTGGAGGAATACCCCAAAAAGACCGCTTTGATGGACCTAGGGTCGAGTTTCTTGAGCGTGGGACTATGATCATGGACAAAACAAACACACCCAAACACCCGAGGGGTCAAAGGCCAGGGATTCTGAGTAGGTCACAAAACATAATAGGGAGATTGACCATTCAGCACACGAGTAGGCATACGGTTAATAAGATGAGCACTAGTGAGAAGTGCATCACCCCAGTACCGCTTAGGGACATGACGTTGAAACATAATGGCCCGGGTGACGTTTAACAGATGACAGTTCTTCCTTTCAGCCACGCCATTCTGAGGAGGTGTGTAGCTACAGGATGTTTCATGTATNAATACACGAACGTACACCGAGAGTAGTCATCAATAAGAGTCATGAAATAATGGAAACCACGACCAGTGGGTATTCCCGAAGGACCCCAAACATCAGAATGAACCAAAGCAAAAGGATGGCTGGTTTTATTGGAAGAAATAGGATACGAGGCCCTAACATGCTTAGACAACTGACACACTTCACAGGTGAGAGAGTCCAATGAAACAGAGGTAAAAAGTCGAGGAAACAACTTCCTAATCAACTGGAACGGAAGATGTCCAAGCCGCTCGTGCCATCGCAAGATGGTAGATCTGTCCTCCACACCTGACAACTGTCCACTAGTGGCTGAAACGAGAGCAGAAGCAACATGCACGGACAGTCTATAGAGTCCATCAATAACCGAACCAATCTCAATCTTCGTCCCCGTCACCAAGTCCTGCAGAAAACACCGATCAGCAGAGAAGATTAGATTGCAATTGAGTTCTTTGGTAATACTGCTGACAGATAACAAATTCACCGGAATATTGGGAACATGAAGAGCATTCTGAAGAAGATATTTATTCAACAGGGACAAACTCCCTTTCCCAGCCACAAAAATAGAAGACCCATCAGCCATAGACACGCGTTGCGGCCCGGAAGACAATTTGTATTCTTGAAACATCTTAGGATCCTCTGTCATATGATGCGTAGCTCCGCTATCAACAATCCAATCACCGACCTTGGGAGTCATCTTTTCAGCCATCACGGTCACCAAAGGGAGAAAAGCCAAAAAACAACACCGGGAAACCCTTCACCGGCACAAGAGACAACAGGACAGGGAGCGGCAAATCAGACGGCGATGAAAGACTGACAGCGTTGTAGGTCACCCGCACGCGGAAAAAACGATGAGCACCAACGGGCAAAAATATCCTTGGATAGAATCACAAGAACGAGAGAAAAATCAAGTTCTATTTAAAAAAGGAACGATAAAGAGAGAGGTAATATCGTCACCGGATTCCCAATCAACCCCAAGAGTGAACAAAAAGTCGATTGGGGGAAACAATCGTCGATATCGCTCGACGGAAGCGATTCCTACTCTCTCTTGGGCTGCAATCTCCCACGGGTAGAAGTTGCACCACACGTTCTCCTTGCTGGAATCACGATGCAAGAGACAAAGCCAATAAGTATCACGGTATAGAAGTGAATATAAAATCAACTTCGATATGAGGAAAGCCTTCACCCGTAAGACCAATTTAACTCCGGTCTTTCGTAAGGAAAGGGGGATGCGATCGCCGGAGCGCCGGCGGACGTTGAGGCAATCCTCAAGTTACGCTCCTCTCCTCCTTTATGTCCTCTACCAAGTCACGGACCAGCCACCTCTCCTTGCACGGTGGGCGCCAAAAAAAAATGGAATCAAAGATCAACCAAGCAAGATATTGAAGGTAAGAGGCGGATGCACTTCACCGGATTTGCAAAAAACCCCTAGGAAGTGACGTGAATAGGAGGAGGCAAGCCTAGGAAGCGCCTAAGCACGCATATCTCCCTTCTTCTCCGGGAAGCAAGACGACGACACCGGCAGCAGCGGCGACGGCGGCAGCGGCGACCGTGGGGGCAGCGGAAGGAACTGGATGGCGCAGAAGATGACGGCACAAAACCCTAGGCGACAGCTCTGATCCCGAGGCGACGGAGCGCACGGATCTCGGGGCGACGGCACGCGTGGATCCCGAGGTGGCGGCGCGGATCCCTAAGCGGCGGTGCGGAAAACACGAACGGCGAGATCACGACGAAAAACACCAATAGATCGCATACGGCGACTCTGATATCATGTAGAAACACAAACCACAAGAATAGAGCAAGGAACGAACACACGATGTACGTGGAAAAACCTCAGAACGAGGAAAAAACCACGGGGAAGCTCTAACCTATGGGCACACCGCAACCCTAGGAGAGAGAAAATTCTTATTCACTTAATCCAACAATTACACATAAGTGAGAATATATAGGGGAGAGAGGAGAAGCCGCTAAGGGTACCGAGCCGTCCTCAGTACCCGCGCCCAAGAGATCCGGATCCAGATATGGATCCGGTCCCAAAACAACATATTTCAACAGATACTATGTTATTTTTATTGATTCACATTCCCGATATACTTGGATCCATTTCATCAAACAAAAATCAGAAGTCTTTCGTTTATTCACTCAGTTTCATGCCTTAGTTCGGAATAAATACTCTAGTGATATCGTGCATTTTCAATGTGATGGTGGTGGTGAATTTATTTCTAATGAATTTACTGATTACTTACTAAATCAAGGGATCACTAGACACATATCATGCCCACATACACCTCAGCAAAATGGAATTGCTGAAAGGAAACATCGGCATATTGTTGAAAGTGCGCTTAGCATGATGCATGACACAGACTTACCTATGACGTTGTGGACCGAGTCCTTTCATACGGCTGTTCATGTTATAAATCGTCTACCATTGGCTCTACTAGATGGGAAATCACCACTTTCTATTGCATCGGGAACAGCCACATTATGATGAATTGCGAGTTTTCGGATGTGTGTGTTACGTGCACATTGATGTTTCATTAAGAAACAAATTTCAAGATCGTGCTGTGTTATGCAGATTTATAAGGTATGCTGAAAACTACAAGGGCTATAGATGTTACAACCCTAAAACGGGGCGTGTGCATATTTCACGGCATGTTGTTTTTTATGAAAGCAGGTTACAGGATCCAAAGGCTACTCCCATGACACTCAATGACAAAAATGAGAATATGATACCTGGTTACATGCTGAAATTTTAAGACAAGGGGCAGAATTGTTACCTAAGCAGAAAGAGCAAGCTACGAATGAGCCCGAAACAATTGTCGACACTTCCTTGGACAGCACGGCCTCTTTGGAGAATATGTCTTCATCTCCTCAGCAAGATGATGATCCACCTAGAGACAACCGATTCTCAAGCCTGGTTTACTCTAGACGAACGGTTCCCACTATAGCTCCACGCCAATCTCAACGTGTCTGACATCCTATTGATAGATGGGTGAGCTATAATAATTTCTCCATGGATTTTCAGCTTTTTATGACAGAAATTAGCAAAGGGGTGGAACCAAAATGTTATCAACATGCGAGTAAGGAGAAATGTTGGGTTGAAGCTATGAATGAGGAGATGGGAGCATTGAATGAATGTCAGACTTGGCATATTGTTCCTCGTCCAAATGACAAGAATGTTGTGGGTTCCAAGTGGGTTTATAAACTGAAGTATAAGCCCGATGGTAGCATTGATCGATATAAAGCTCGCCTTGTGGCACAAGGTTTCACTCAACAATACGGGGAAGACTATGATGAAACATTCAGTCCAGTCATCAAGATGGGAACAATTCGTGTTATCATTTCTCTTGCAGTTTCATATGGATAGACTCTTTATCAATTGGATGTCAAAAATGCTTTCTTACATGGGATTCTAAAGGAAGAGGTCTACATGGAGCAACCTCCCGGCTATACTACTCATGATCCTCAAAAATGGGTATGTAAGTTACAAAAGTCTTTATATGGGTTGAAACATGCTTCTAGATCGTGGTTTGATCGGTTTTCTCATCATATACAACAAGTTGGTTTTCTCCAAAGCTCCCTTAATCACTCTTTATTTATCCACCATACTAAGGAAGCTACCACTTGGTTACTTATATATGTTGATGATATTGTGATCACTGGAAATTCTTCTTCACATATTTCTTATGTTAAAGATATGTTGAAACAAGAATTCAAGATGAAGGATCTCGGCGAATTGCGGTACTTCTTGGGTGTTGAGCTTGACAGGACAAACACCAAATTAACTCTTACACAGCAGAAGTATACTCTTGATGTTTTGGACAGGGCAGGTATGATTAATTGTAAACCCATAGCTACACCTAGTGTTTTGAACACTAAGTTGACTGCCTCGGATGGGACTGCAGCATATTCCAATCCTACATTCTTTCGTAGCATTGTTGGTATGTTACAATACTTAACTTTCACACGGCCCGATATTGTATATGCTGTAAATCAGATCTCCCAATTTATGCATGCGCCTACAGAAGGCCACATGGATGCCACAAAGCGTATCCTACGATACTTTAAAGCTACTCTTGGAGATGGACTAGTCTACACAAAATGCCCAGATGTTTCACTTGGACATAGCATTTATACCTATACTGATGCAGACTGGGCAGGAGATCCCGATGACCGACGATCAGTTTCAGGTTTCTGTCTCTTTCTTGACTCTAATCTCATTTGTTGGAGAAGCAAAAAGCAACGTGCGGTTGCACAATCTAGTACTGAGGCAGAATATAGAGCAATGGCTGCTGGGACAGCTGAATCATCATGGTTACGACATTCGCTTGGAGAGCTCACTCTTCCTATTGTTCAGTCATCTTTACTATGTGACAACCAGAGTGCCACAAAAATTGCATTCAACCCAGTTCTGCATAACCGCACCAAACACATAGAGATTGATCAACATTTCATCCGTCAGAAGGTTGAAGAAGGTGAAATCTTGCCTATGTACATACCCACCAGTGAGCAAATAGCTGATCTCTTCACCAAAGGACTCACAGGACAGCATTTTTGGGAATTGAAGAACAAGTTATGCATGGTCAAATCCCATGCACAACTTGAGGGGGGCTGTTAAGCTTATGTACATGGGATCGGGTCAAACAGACCCGATCCAATTCTTTTATTCTTTTATACTCCACGCGCCCCAATGCACTAGGCGGTGGCATACTTGTAATTTTTCATCTTTTTGTGTACAAACTGTTGTGACCAGATTAGGTCACTACTTTGATATAACAAAAGATTAAGGGATCGCGGGGCTCATTGCCGTCTGCACCTTTTGCCTCCATCGAATCATTCTCCATCTTTTCTTCTCAATCTCTTGTTTACAGCCGGATAGACACAAACTTCTGAAGATTCTTACAGTCGATGGACGGACGGATGGAGGCTGACCGTGACCGTGAGAAGTTGAAGCTTGCAAACATCCAGCATCGACGGAAGTCGACGGACTGAAGGAAAGTTGTCGTCGGACGTTAGCCAGGTTAAACCTTTGAAGGCTTGAAGCCTGCGAGCAGCCACAGCTACAACAGTCGTTCGACAGAAGGTAGGTTCTTCCTATAATAACTAATAAATAATAACTAATATGTTGTATATTCTACAAATATTTTTAATATGTTCATGTTTCATAACTTTTTTTTCACACCTCGACGGTTCGTCTCTTCATTTTGTTCACGTTGTGTTGATTGATGGTCACTGTGTCATAACTTTATGTTTATCACTTCAACGGCTCGTCTCTTCATTTTATTCACGTTTGTTGTGTTAATTCATGGTTACTGTTTCATAACTTTATGTTCATCACTTCGACAGTTTGTATCTTCATTTTATGGGATGTAAACTAGCTTGTTATAAATTTATAATCTGCTTGTTGATTATGATCTGTTTGAGGTTTTAAATTTAAATCTTATATGCAAGCTGTATAGGCTTTCAGCTGCAGCTGTATAGGTTATGACTTGTTTGAGCCTTTGAAGTTTTAAAATTTTCATCTTATATGTTGTAAGGACGTAAGCTAGCTCTGCTTTATTTTGTTAGAATCGTGCAATAACTGTTGCAAAAGATGGAGAAAAGAGAGGGAACTCAAGAGAAGAGACCGAGAGGGAGAGAGAGAGAGTGAGAACAAACTAACGTGCCTTCATTGCTAACCCTAATCTCTTATTTAAAGAGAGAATAGGGGTTGGCTATTGTCTTTACACAAGAGAGACACAAAAAGATATAAATGACTAAAGAAGACTCTAACTTTTAAATAATCAGAAAACTACCACACTTAAATATAAACTTCCTAATTTCAACACTCCCCCTCAAGCTGGAGAATAGATATCAATCATGCTCAGCTTGTTACAACATCTAGAGAAATCACCAATAGGAAGAGCCTTAGTAAACATATCTGCCGCCTGATCTTCAGAAGCTACATGAACTGTAGACACAACACCTTCGTGTATAAGATCTCGAATATAATGACAATCGACCTCTATGTGCTTTGTTCTCTCATGAAATACTGGATTATTTGCAATGTAAGTGGCAGCCTTGTTATCACAGTACATTTTCATAGGAAGAGGAACTTCAATACTCATATTTGTTAGCATAGACTTAACCCAAGTCATCTCAATAGTCGTTTGGGTCATTGCTCTATATTCAGATTCTGCAGTTGATCTCGAAACTACATTCTGTTTCTTGCTTCTTCATGATATTAGGTTGCCCCCAACAAAGATACAGAAGCCTGTGGTGGATTTTCTGTCATCAACAGACCCTGCATAGTCAGCATCACTGTAAGCAACAATTTCTAGAGATTCACCTTTCTTGAAAAAGAGGCCTCTGCCTGGAGATGACTTTAGATATTTCAAAACCATCAATGCAGCATCCCAATGGACTTTTCTAGGTTTTTCCATAAACTGACTTAGTTTCCCAACAACAAAGCTAATATATGGTCTAGTCACAGTGACATACAGAAGCTTGCCAATAAGAGACCTGTAAGATCGTGAATCTACTAGCTCCGATTGATCATCATGAAGATGAAGACGTGGATTCATCGGAAGATTAGCCGGCTTAGCTCCTAACATCCTTGTATCTTGTAGTAGGTCAAGTACATATTTCCTCTGAGACAACACTACACCTTCTTTGTTATGAGCAACCTCAATCCCATGAAAATATCGCAAGTGACCAAGATCTTTCGTGACAAAGTGCTTTTGAAGGAAAGTTTTTGTGATCGAAATTTCTTGATCACAATCACCTGTCAGGATAATGTCATCAACATAAACTACCATAACAACCATACCTTTAGAGGTCTTCTTGATGAATAGAGAATGGTCCAAAGGAGATCTTTCAAAACCACACTGTGAAACGACCTCAGATAATTTGTGAAACCACGCCCTAGGACTTTTTGTTTATGTCCATAAATTGCCTTCTTCAGATGACACACTTTTCTACACTCCCCCTGTCGCTCGAACCCTGGGGGCTGCTGCATATATACAGTCTCTTCAAGATCACTATAGAGAAAGGCATTCTTTACATCCAGCTGATACATAGGCCAATTAGAGTAAAAACAGAGATAATGAGCCGAATAGTACCCAACCTGGCCACAGGAGAGAAAGTCTCAAAGAAGTCAACTCCATAAGTCTGGGTATAACCCTTAGCCACTAATCGAGCCTTGTATCTCTCTACAGACCCATTTGAATGGTACTTGACTGTAAAGACCCATTTAGAGCCAACAACCTCACAATTTGAAGGAGGATCAACCAATTCCCAGGTACCACGCTGTAAGAGAGCATCCATCTCATCTTGCATGGCTTTTCGCCATTTACAGTCTAGTAGTGCTTGTTGATGAGTAGTTGGTACAGTATGAACTGTCAAGCATGAAGAAACTGCTGTAAATTGTCATCAAGGTGGTCAGTGGAAACAAATTGTGAGATTGGATGCATAGTACACTGTCTCTTGCCTTTGCGCAGGGCTATAGGCAAGTCCTGAGAAAGATCAATGTCAGGTATACTTACTTCAATGGAGCTCACATCCTGAGAAGATTCTGATGGTCGACCATGAGAGGGATCCTGCCGACGCGTGTATACCAATGGAGGGTCCTGGAACCTATTCATTGTCGGAGTAGGAGAGGGAAAAGACTGCAACGGGACTGGAGGGATAGGTAGAGGAATAGGACATGGCATCTCAGATGACACAGAAGTAGGAC
>JAANDH010000303.1:230320-282984 GCA_011799765.1 Nymphaea thermarum | reverse complement strand
GTGACATTCTGCCATCTGCAATTTTAACATGATGTGGCTGAGAGAATCTATGCAACACAGTGAACAAACCAGGTCTACTGCAGAAATGTCTCGATGCTCCTGAGTCAATAATCCAAGAGATACTTGAATCAGGCGTGGATGTACCCGTAGAGAGAGCTCGATCAATCAAAACAGTGGAAGTTGAAGCCTGTGAGACTCTATGTGCCAAAAAATGCTCATACTCAGATCTGTCAATGCTAATTGTGACTGTAGATCCAAAAAGGGTGGGATTCCCAGTTCCTTTATAATCATTCCCACCATCTGGTTTGCTAATCTCAGCCATATTAAACACACCAGGGAGCACCAAAACAATTTTGCAGCAGTTTGAACACACAAAAGAACGTCCATCTCATAATTAATCAGTCAAGTAAGGGGCTGATCACCAACACAGAACTCAACAATATCACCCGCAGTCGTAGCACCACTGTCACACGTCAAGGGGCTGATCAGCAAAGTAGAAATCAACAATATCACGAGCAGCACCACTGCCACATGCCACTAATGTCACAACGATGATTATGCCAAGTTGCCAACATCTTCTAAGTATATGTATATTTTTCAAAGTCAGACGTAAGCAGTGATGCCATAAGTTGTGCACAGACTTAATGACAGCCAACAAAAACTTATTTTCAGACAACTTCAGACCTTCCAACGTGACTTCTTCTACAAAAAAAAAAATCAGACTTGCCTGCACGACATTGGTTTCCTCCACATGACTTCAAGAATGCATCGACCTAGGGTTTTAAGAAACCCTAACTTGACCAAACAAATCTGCCCAAGATGTGAGCAGACTTGCTCACAGAAGTCTGCCCTAGAAAATCAAACGTGAGAGAGTAGAAAGGAAGTACCAATAGATTGTGTAGGTCCCCAAATGTTCATGTTACAGCCGACAATCTTGAGAGAGAAATGTCCTTAAGACATTAACCAATGTAGACTCCCTCACAGCTGTGCATATAAATTTATGTTGATGTTCACAGCTTCAATGTATTCATGTCCAGAGATTGATATATATATATATATATATATATATATATATATATATATATATATATATATATATATATATATATATATATATATTTATCAGATCTGATATGATCCACATTTCAGAACTGATCTTATCGTCTCCCACACAGCAACGACCAATGTGATCTGGCCTGAATTTCTTCTTCAACAGCAGCAACTAAGAAGCTTCTGATACAACCCTTTTCAGTCTTCCACGTTCCAGATCAGACAGAAAAAGAAAAACTGTTCCACAGCAACTTCCACGTAGTTGCTTATGTTGCACTACATCCATGTTAGGAACCTAATCACACATACCTCTCACGTGTGATTAGGTTCCCCTTCCACGCTGTCCACTATTTCTCGATCAGCAGAGAGAAGAGAGAAAGGAAGGGTAGAGAAAGAAAAGGAAAGAAATGGGAAGAGATAGAATAGGAGAAGAGGTCGCCGGAAAATCACATCAGCCGTCACCGGAGAAGGATGGAGATAACCTGCTCTGATACCATGTTGCAAAAGATGGAGAAAAGAGAGGGAACTCAAGAGAAGGGAACGAGAGGGAGAGAGAGAGAGTGAGAACAAACTAACGTGCCTTCATAACCCTAATTCTTATTTAAAGAGAGAATAGGGGTTGGCTATTGTCTTTACACAAGAGAGACACAAAAAGATATAAATGACTAAAGAAGACTCTAACTTTTAAATAATCAGAAAACTACCACACTTAAATATAAACTTCCTAATTTCAACAATAACAAGCTGTAACAGCTAGGAAAAATAATTGTGCAGTAACAGGCTCTGTTTTATTCATCTATACCTTTTTTGCAAGCTATAACAGGATTGGGGCGGCTATAGATAATTAGATATATATAATTTGTAATTGCAAGTCCTTTGAACGAAGTTCTTTGATTTTTGGGATGAAGATTAGGACATGTTTTTTTCATTTTGTAAGTGAAGAATGTCTTCATTTGTGTTGTAAAGCCACGAGGGCTATAAACTTTTTGTTAGTTATGCATTTGTCAGACTGTTCGTTTTCATTTTCTAATTTTAATTTGTTGCTTATCTAGTCATTTTTCAATGTTTTTTTAATTTCTTATTTGTTTTATTTTTATATAATTTTCAGGATTGTTTATTAATTTTTTAAAAATTTGCCAAGATTTTCCCAAGATATACAACTTTGCCCGAGAAATTCCTCCTCATATAATAACAGTATAAGATATATGTGACAATGATTGCAACCCACTATTGATATACATACAACCATTCATGGATTTCACTTACCTCTGCAGAATTTACAAACAGTACACACTAAATCAACATTCCTATTGACCTAAAGTCAAGGATCCAGTTACTCAGCATTCCTCCATATCACCTTTCACTATTTCCCCATGTCTTTAATTGTCTTCCACTTTTTCTCATTCCTTTCGGTCAAGCACAATCAATAGTTATAATTAATGAAATAATAGGCTTCCACCATTGTCACAAATATCATTTGCAGGTTTTCACTGATGAGATCTTTCTGCGGTACTTGTCAGAAAATATGTTTTTCTTGGGAAACAAAAATCTCCAAATAAATAATAATAATTAATACAAAAATATGAATTTTCAAATTACGATTTCTCTTTCTAACAAAAACATAAGCAAAGATTCAAAGTAGTCTTTAAAATGTAAAAAAAACAAAAAAAAAAAAGGAAACAAAGGACTAAAATAAATTAAAATAAAAAATGTATAGAAAGAAAAAAGATACTGTGTTATTACTACAACAATACCACCAGAAGTTTTTCCTTTTCTTTGCAATATTTTCTTAATACCATATGCTGGCTTGTAATTCTGTTTTTCCCATTTTCCCACTATTATCATGACATTGCAATATCTATGGCAATAGTATGCATACTTGTCCAAAACATCATATGCAATATTCTCTAATTATTTGTTTTATTAGTAAACTTCATAGGTTGGATCTAATATATAAGCTCCTCATGTCACATTTTCTTATCACTTCATATATTTATCTTAACAAGTAGATAGTCATAACAAGAATCCTTTCTTCGTTATGCTTCTTATTTGCTCAACATTCATCTCCAGATAATATCATAGGTCTAGTAGCAGTGTTTATGTCTTTTAATTGCACATGCAATTCACAAGTACAGATGGATATACACATACATAAGTACATGCCTACACGGGTACACACATACATTTACATCATGGTCAAAACCCTGTTGATATTTCCAAAATATCATGAGCAACATCATCAAAGAGAACAAAATAAAAAAGTAAAATATTGTGATATTTTGATATCTCACTAAAAACAAAAACCATATGAGATTATCATGAATTATGATGTTTTCTCTTTCAAAACTTTCTGATAAATTTCCATCATTTTTCCTTGTTTTGTTTCTTCTAACATTTTAAAAACTATTTTTAATCTTTATCACTGTTTCCATAAGAAAATCAGTAAGAAAGTCATAATTTCATATTTTTTTCTATTACTGATATCTTTAAATTTTTTTCATTGCTGAGACTTTTCGTGAGATTTCCCTGAAAAGGATACTTTACCAAAATCACTCAGAAAAACTTCTTCAATAAAACCTTGAGAAAAATATCAGTGCACTGGTTTAGACACAGGTAAAACAATAAAACACCTTGTGCAATTAAGTATTTAATTTTCTTTCATGTCCGACCTTATGTGTTGCTTTCACAATGGGGAGATTCCCTTTTCCATAGTATTTGTGGAGGCTAAAGGACCACCTCTCTCTTTCTCTCTCTCTGTGCATATATATATATATATAATGTGAATGCATGTATGAATATGTTTTATATTTAAGTGCATACATATGAATCCCAAAAGTCCCTGCATACATTTATGCCTGCGCCATACAAGAGAGCCAGAGAAAGAGGTTTTTATAAAGGTCAAAAAAACATAAATATACAAGAGAAAATGAAAAAAAAAAACTAAATTTAACAACAATCTCTAAGGAGAACAGACGAGTTTCTCAGAAGGCACTTGCCTGAAGTTTGTTACACAAACTGCCCGAATTCCAGCTTCTGCAGCAGCTCGACATGCAATAGGAACAACATCAGAAATCTGTTTTTACAAGAAGGTAAACATAAGAAACGGATTTTTCTGATTGTGCAAAGAAGGGCAAAGCTTTTACCTCAAAATGAAATTCATACTTATCTACATTTTTTGCCGCACAAATCTATTAATACTGATGTGCAATATGCATGCATGATGTAAGATGGTCAAACCAAAAAAGACACAATAGACAAAGATGGTGACTAAACTGTAAAGTATAAACACCTCTAACATATTTATGCATTTGATAAAGGGAAATAATATTTGATACCACTAAATCAGCTTGTATAGAATGCAGCCATTCAGCCTCTGTTGCCAATATCGATGCACGAGGTACCACAGCTGTCTCAGAATACTGTTATTGCCAATGAAATAAAATAAAATTAAAATAAGGTGCCGAATGAGAAGATATTTAAAAAAACTTTTAATAGTAGCAAAAGTAAGATAAGCCAGATGAACACAAAGACAACCCCCAAGAACACATCATGTGTTCATCTTAATTCTTAAATCTTAATCAAATTTAACTACTGGATATCAGAAGAACATGTAACAAACTGAAATGTATCCATGAAAATTATTAAAGAGGCTTGGATACAAACGTTAACAGCAGACTAAATTTTGAACTTTGTACAGATTACTACTTGTACGCCATTAAATCTCCTTTTATATGAAAAGCACAATATCAACAAGGATTAATTCCAAACCTTCTCCAAAGAAGCAAGGCAATCCACAGTAAGTGCATCTGCCTGCACAGCCCCAGAGTCTAACAAAACCTGCAAGCATTCAAAACACAAACACAGGATGGCTTTAAACTTCATCTGCCAAGGGAGAAAGAACAACGAATTGTCATCCATTATCATTATAGCAGAATCAAATAGCCAATAGACCTTGCGAATGAACAGATTTGGTGATTTTATCTCACTGGTGAAAACAAAGTCAGGTGCACCAGTTACAACATGAACATCATGACCAGCTGCCACAAGATGCCGTGCAACCTGAAAATTGGTGAAAACTTGAGAACCATGATGATGGAAACATTTAACCGTTGTTGCTAATATCACCAGAATAAGAAACCCATGAGACTTATTAAGCCTCCATAATTCACTAGCCTAAGAGAACAATTTATAGAGGCAATTTGCCACACGATCACATTAACTGACCAAACTTTCATATATTGTGCATGAAATAAAGGTAAATAACAAAAAAGACAAATACCGGAAGACCACCTTACAAGGGGAAGTAAGATCCAACAGAAGCACACTTCCTCAGCAGGAAGCACTTTCCTTGCCGGAAAGCAGGGGAAGTGCCAGAAACACTTCTCTTTGATGGTAAGGTACCTTACTCTAGCTTCCCACCTCACTGCCAGTCTTTCCCCTTTTGCTTCCTACTTTATTTGCTATTCACAACTAAAAACTTCTCTGTCGACTTTCCACATACTATTAATCTTTTTATTATAATAAGTTCACTCGGTAGTTTTACATTGACAGATTGATCTGCTGTTTCATCTTAGTCCTTCCCACGTTATTTATTACTTGTTTCTAATTCCACAACCTAGACATTTTTCTTCTTCTTTTTTGTGTTTTTCCATAGGCGCTTCACAATCATATCCCACATCCAGCTGCCTCCTCTTCTTTACCACCTGCTTACCCACTTCCATCTCATGTATCATTTCCCATATGCAATTTGTTTACTGGTGACAGTGATGAAGCAAAATCAAAATTGTAACTCGAAAATTTGAAATGAAACTGCAACACTTGAAACCAAATCAGGAATAAGGACTAAACAAGAGAGATGAGACTTTCTTTTTTGTGCCAAAAAATAACAAACCCCGACAAAACCAATGTCAGAAAAATTTCCCAACAAACAAGAACAATCTCTACAAGTGTGACCACCAATTCCATATCCAGAATGTCAACAAAGGCCCAAAAGGTCAAAATGTTCACTTTTGTGCCAATGAAGAGATAAAGAAACCAAGCAAAGGATAGCTCAGTAATTAAAATTATAGTCGACAGCATTGTCACAAATATTGTTCCCGGGTTTTTATTGGTGAGGTTTTTCTCAGGTATTTTTCAGCAAGCCGTTTTTTCGAAAAATTATCGGGTTTTTATTGGTGAGGTTTTTCTCAGGTATTTTTCAGCAAGCCGTTTTTTCGAAAAATTATCGGGAAAATTTCAGTGATTTAAAAAAAATTAAAAAATTGTCAAAATTAGGTAAAAATAAAATAAATGAGAAACTAATTTGAAAACATAAAAAAACTAACTAGGCAAGCAAGAAATGAAAATTAGAAAATGGAAACTGGCACTCAATAAATACCAAAAAGGCAAGAACACAAATTATCTAATGGCTGAAGCGTCGGATGGGATGCTCTTTGGGGTTTCCAGCAACCCTCACCTTCGACGCAGGTTATTATCACTCGTCACTCCACAAACCCTCACACCCCAAACACAGCTTCCTCACTTCTCAAACCCTCACCGAAGTGGCAGACACTCGGTAAAAGGTTAGGCATAGCTGGAAGACGCAGCTTCCACTCTCACGTCTCACACGAAAGCTAAAGTTAATAAACCCTATTCACTAAAAATTATAGTTAAGTACCCTTTTTGCCCTTTAAAAAAAATCAGTTCAAAAAATACCCTTTGTTTCTTTACTTTTAACACGTTACACCCTCCTTTAGCAAAAGAATTCAACATGTGAAGTTTTTATGAATTAAAACTGTGTGCAAGAACATATAAACAACAGAAATTGTAGCAAAAAAAACATGATTTTATCGCAATAATATCATGATAAATATTTTTGCCAATATTTTCAAAATATCACAATTTTTTGGCATTTTTTTCTTTTTCCCCCTTTTTGGAGTGTTACAATCCACCCCCTTAAGGCACACGCATCCACGCATGTGGGACCCTAAGTCCGAGTGTTGAACCGACTCTAATACCACTGTAATAATCCGACCCACTCCTGGGATCGGGCCCCTGATTCGGCGGATCCCAACCCGCCCCATAGTAGCTAAGGCTCTAGCTTCAAAAAAGCTAGAAACCAGGACAATCATCTCATTAGTGACCACCTTTATAAACCCTTGAAGATCCCTCACAATCTTCAATAGGGGACTACATTTACGAGGTGTTACAATCCACCCACCTTAAGGCACATGCGTCCGTGCATATGGGACCCCAGGTCCGAGTGTTGAACCATTTTTGATACCACTGTAACAATCCGACCCACTCATGAGCTCGAGCTTCCAGTTTAGCGGATCCCAACCCGCCCCCTAGCAGTTTCGGCTTCAACCCCAAAAAAGCTAGAAACCAGGACAACCATATATTAAATAACCCCCCTTTATAAGTCTTTGCAGATCCCTCACAATCTTCAATACGGGACTAAACATTTGGGGTGTTACAATCCACCCCCCTTAAGGCACACGCGTGGGACCCTAAGTCCGAGTGTTGAACTGACTCTTATACCACTGTAACAACTCGACCCACTCCTGGGCTCGGGCCCATGGTTTGGCGGATCTCAACCCGCCCCCTAGCAGTTTTTGCTCCAGCCTCAAAAAGGTTAAGAACCATAACAACTATCTATTCAATAACTTCATTTATAAACTCTTGAAGATCTTTCACAATCTTCAATAGGAGACTAAATTTTTGGAGTGTTACAGTAGATACAGGACTATTGTTCATAATAAATATCATGCTTATGAGTACATGTTCAAATAATATGAAATGTACCTGGTTTATATACCGTTGCTTGAAAACAGGTCTTACATAAATACTTTTTGATTAGATAACTAAAAGTAAAACAAAAATGAGTATGTACCTAACAAAGTGTTGGAATCCTAATAATAGTCTCAGAGTATGAATGCAATGGCTGGCTATTTCCCAGCAAAAGTTTTGGTGTTTGTTCCAAAATTTTAAGAAAACAAGATGCAATCTACACTAAATATTGTAGAGATAGAAATTACATTATCCAACAAGGTTTTCAAATTTGACAGGCTAAAACATTTCACAACTTCTTAGGGTTCATAAAAATGTAGATCTCTAATCATATTTTCATGACTCAAAATATGCTGAGTAGGCTTTTGAGACCATGCAAAAATCATTTACAGGATAAGATGCAAAATTACCCAAGAAAAAAGTAACCAGCATTTCCATGAACTTACTATTAGGAGGAAGGGACACGGATAAATACATAAGCACATGTGAGTGAGCACTATCTGAATAACCAATAAAAAGACTTGCGTTGGCTTTATTAGACATCTTTTTTCGTCTTGGAGAACAATGGAAACAAAGCATATTCTATCAAAACCAGCTTTTGCGAAACAACAAATTATTGTTTTGAAGTCTGAAGTATGAACAAGGGATCAAACAAAATGACCAAACCACCAAAGATCTCTCTAGAAAACGGAACAAAATGGGAAAGAAAGCGTCGGCCTAAGAAGTATTGCTTGTTCCCAACCCACCTAGAAAGAAAAAAGGGTACTCCCAAAACACAGAGAGAACTTCAACCCAAAAGATGCCTCAATCTTTGAGAGAACTTTAAATATCCATTATCCACAGTAGCAAACCTTACAAAAAACCCGCACTAGGAAGTCCAGGAATTTTGCAAACGCCTAAGCAGCTAGTCTTGATTGAATTAGATAAGCAAAAAATTCAAAGATGAAAAATCATGGACCGCCATCGGCAAAGAAAACAACGGAATCAGAAACTAAACCAAAAATCGTCAGGATAAAGAGGAGAACAAATCAAGAGCCTCACCTCGACTACGCGCGTCGCGTGGCCGAATCCGTGCCCTGTGACGTAATAAGCAAAGACGAGCTTTTTTATCGAATGCGAGACGCGATCACAGTCGTCGATCTTCATCCTTCTGCAAATTCCGAACACTGAGACGGATGCAGGAGAGACTGCGAGCATGAAGTGTCAAGAATACAATGAGTACTCCAAAACAGTCCCCTAGAAGGACAAGCAGAAAAGATCTCGGAGCACGACGCTGCTCAAGCAAGTGACGCATCTCGCAACCTCGCAAATAAACTCAAACAACCCGTAACTTCATTATCATACATAACAGAAATCCGTTGCTCAGAAGCAACTGTGCTCTAAAATTCCCGTAGAAAGAAAGAGAGAAAAAGAACCTGACTAGTATATCATCCACGTGAAACCGGTGAGCTCCAAGGACCGGCCGTTACAATCGGCCGGCGGCCACACACAGATAACGAGAACTCGTTGGCGCCGAGGCCTCCCCGGATCTCGCCTCCTCCTAGATACCTGAGCGGGATTAAGGGTGAGCGATGGAAGGACAGGGAGACTGCGAGAATGAGAGAGAGAGAGAGAGAAAGAAAGAAAGAGGTTGATCAAAGACACGCGAGGTTCCAAATTTGGAGCCAAATCGCGACGAGCGAGGATGTTGGACAAGATGGACACGAACTACAAAAGTACGAAGCGTAAAAAGGAAAATTTTCATTTAAGGTCCAACTCTTCTCCCATATCAGAAAACAGCCTCGAGTTTTTTTTTTTTATAGTGTTTGATGGTAAGGTAACTTGAAATTGAAAATATATTTTCTGAAATGAAGGAATGAAAAAAATAATTCTGATTCTTATTTTGGTGTGTGTGTGATGACTGATTAAGAAAACATATTTATATATTTACATAATCTTTATATAGTTTTTTAAACACATGATAAATACATAATTTTCTGTTTTTATATGGAAAAAAAAAACCCCATAGTATGAATCACACTTTGAAGAATCACACCTTACATCGCACATCGATTTTCCGGCTAATGAAGCCTTGCGGCTCACGATAGATGCATTTACTTAATCCAATAGAAAGAAACTTTGAGGAATTAAACGTCGCACGAATTTTCTATCACGGCCATTAATGTTGTCAAAATCAGTGTGAATGGACCTGAATTCACTGATCCAATTTCAATTCTATTTAACTTCTGTTAGATTGAGACATGTTCGATTATTATTATTTTTATATCTTTAATTTTCCATTTTTTGGATTAAAAGTTATAATTTCAATTTTTAGTTGGTTCAAAAACTGACATGATTTCCTTCCTTTGATTCGATTAAGTAACCAATCGTTGGTTCAAGGCTTAGTACTGGAAAACAATACCCTAAACTCTATGCATTATAATAACAACATTTCAAAAAGAACAACAGAAGATGTACAGGTGAGGTCAGATGTAGCTGAAAAAAGAAAAACCAAAAGCTTCAAAGTTGATTACTTGCCTGGACTCAAACTATTTGCAAGTCTAATAACTCATACATGTTACTAAAATCGAGATAAATAGGTCTATTCAAATCGAATCGGTGGGCGATCCACTCAAACAAACATAATGACTCTTCCCTTCTTTTTTTATTCTCTAAGATGTGGTGTGTGAAGGACTGCAAGAAAAAAGAATGCAACCTTCACTCCTGCTGTGTTAAAAAAGAATGCAACTTTACTCACTCGCTCAGCAATTAGGGAGAAATCTGTGCCGCGAAATACAAAAAACTAAAACATATAAGCAGCTCATCCTCGTAAAGGGAAAACGGTGGGGTGCATTGCATAATTTTCGAAGGATAAACGTTTACGAGAAAGATAAGGGAGAAGAGAACATCGTAACGGTAACGAATTCCCTTTAAGCCGCTTTTCATATCCGAAGAAATTGGATTGTTTATCCGAATCAGCAGGAGCGAACTCTTAGCTACTCAGCCAGTTAAGTCTTTCATCGGCCAACAGTTAGAGGCTCAACGCATCCTTACTTAAAGCAATATTAATATATGAAATCATTGTCACTCGATAGTTCAAAATCATATTTTAAGCCTTAAAACTATGCATGACACATTTTTAGAATATGGGAATTCATTCCTACTATTAGTTTTTTGTTACGTTAATTTTGTAGTCGTGAAAATTGTTGACTCAAAACAAAGTTGTCAATAACCAATAAATCCGATGGGATTTTTTAAAAAATATGTTTTACAAAAGCTGCTTCGATTATATCACTGCCCATACTTTATCAAATATATATGTCTTTGCTCTTTTATTCACATTTTTTTATTAGTTGCCAAATTCAGAAAAATAAGAGGATACATTAACGTAGACAGATATCAGAACCAAGTATTAGGTTCATTAATAGTGTTCTACCATTTGAAATAAATGATGCTCGGAAAGGGTTTCTTGTAAAACCAAATGCATATTGGGACTAGCGAAACGAATATATATGTTCTTACAAATCAAATTTGGTTATGATGTATGTTAATGGATTTAAAATCCAAGAAAAATGTATCTGAGATATGACGAAGTTTATGAATATATGAAAATTAATGTGATCTCGTCGATATTGACGGTCCGAGCCTGCCGATGCCACCTCTTCCTTTTTCCGAGAAATCTGAGCTTCTGCCATTTTTCCAGTGGTATGTACAGGAAGTTATTTAATCTTTTTAGCAGCATCAGCCTTTAGTATTTTCAAGGTGATCGAGCACATAAAAAAAGGAAAATCTCGTTATAAAATTTAAAATTGATTTTTTTTTCTTCTAAGTGATCTTCTAGAATATTGTTGGAGACTTCCTGACGTGATATTTTTATGCTGCATATGTCTGACATTGACTTAACTTCTTATTTGTTGTTCTTTACTTGCCAATAAAATTCAAAACTTATAAATAACTTCTAGAGTGAGAACCTCAGAACTAGCCAGAATGAAAAACTCAATAGAACCAACTTTCATGTATGGAATCGTAGGGTCATGTTGGCCTTGACACTTGAAAAACTAATTGATGTCATCAACAAACCTTTTCCCACCTTATGAGACAAACCCACATATGAGGAAAGGAAAGCGTTTGATGCTTTTGAGACTCATGACTTAATGACTAGAACCATAATGTTAGTTCTCATGGAAGATTACTTGATCAAGGTATTTGAGGACTATTTAACAACTAAGGAGATGTTTGATGTTATCTCCTCAAACTATAACACCACTACTATGATGCATGTTCAGTTACTCCTAGAGCAATATAACTCATATAAAATGAAGGAATGAGATAGAGCGATTGATCATGTTAACAAGATGTTGATCATAGCTAAAGACATAGCCATAGTAGAAAATGTGATATTTGATAACATGTGGATTTGTACCATCCTACATAGTCTACCTCCTTCTTGGGACATGCAGTTATTGCCTTGAGTCTCCAGTTTGACATTCTAACTTTAGAGAAGTTTCTTATTCAGTTAGCTATTCAGTCAGAACATTTGACAAAAGAGAAAGAATGCAAAACCAATGATAGTCTAGAATAAACCTGTTAATAGTTGTGTGCCTGTAAGAAGCAAATAATTTAAAAAAATGATGGCAAATTTAAGGGCAATTTTGTAGGTACTTAGAGACCTCAAAATTGTAGTAAAATACTAAAGGTGAGGAAGGTTTGGATACATCAAGAATAAATGTTGGACAAAGTTTTCGAACAAGAAGAACAACAATGGTGAGGACAACAATAATAGGAGGAAAAATCAAGAGGACTTCAACAGAGAAGTCATTTTGTTGTGTCAGAGTGTTTATTCATAGATGAAGATTTGACTGGTTGGTGGGTAGATTCGGGGTTCTACCTGTCACATTGCAAAAATGAAAGAATGAGTGATTCGTATGGAGGACTTAAGTCTGGGAGTTCAAAAGGTCTATATGGGAAATAACTCATATTGTGATGTCATGGGAGTCGGGTCATATCGAATAAATGTTCGGGGCATCCGTGTCATTCTTAACAAAATTTTGTATGTTCCTTTCATTAGGAGGAACCTAGTGTCTGTCCCCGCTTTGATTGGGAAAGGATTTGAAGTTAGTTTTGTTTTAGAGAGTCAAAGTGAAAAAACATGGAATGATCATGTTCGAAGGGAAATATGTAAAAGAACATCGCATATTTAAACTCAACAAAATGAATAAAGCTATAAGTTCTGCTTATATTATTGTGCATTGAGTGTGAACAAACTTATGATATGAAAGATTAATCCATGTAATCATCAACAAGATGAAAACACTAGCACAACAAGGTATAATACCTGGTATAAATATAAATGATTTTGCGAAATGTGAATCTTGTTTATATGGAAAGATGACAAGGAAACATTTTTTGTATGAAATAATTCGGGCCACTGATCTATTGAAAATCATCCATATAAATATTTGTAGACCTTTTAGGGTTCAAACACATAGTTTATAACATTCATTGACGACTTCTCAAAATTTGGTTATCTTTACCTGGTCAAACATAAATCTAAAGTACTTAAAAAATTCAATGAATATAAAAATAAAGTTGAGAGACATCTTGGAAAATATATCATAGTAATAAGGTATGATCGAGGTGGTGAGTATACATCAAATGAATTCATCGAATACTGTAAAAACTTTGACATTAATAGGCAAAGAATAATGCTTAGAACACCACAACAAAATGGTGTTGCTGAAAGGTGTAATAAAACCCTCTTGAACATGATAAAATGCATGTTGGCAGGTGCACAATTATCCAAAGTATTTTGGGGTGATGCTATGTTAACAGCTATGTATATTATAAACTGAGTGCCCTGCAAAATGGTCCTGGCCACTCCTTTGAGAGATGCACTGGCGTAAAACTAGACCTAAGACATCTCAGGAGATGGGGATTTGTAGCCCATGTAAAAATTCTAGATCAAAAAATGGATAAACTAGAAAACAGACAATGGCTGAACTAGAAATTTTTTGTTATGGAGCACTAGTACATAGTATGTGAAAAAAATTCGTAGGAAACAGGCTACTATCGTTAGGACCAACAAAAGACAATAATGGCTTAGAACCCACAGCCCAAAGTACCAGATCTGCTTCCAAGTTTTGAAGTAGCAAGCTTCCTTCAGCAGATAGAAGTTTCAGAATGAACTTTTCAGATGCCTCTCGCTGGTTGTTTACATCACCTACTTCACTATTATGAGAATTTTCAATTTTGTCAATCTTTTTTATGCAGCTAATGTAGTACCCCAAAAACAACTCAACACTATTGGACGAAAGAACCTTCAAGTGTATATTATAGGCCTTAGAATTTCTTTCACACTAATGTATTAAAGCAATGAAAAGAGAAAAAAGAACATTTTCAAGTAGGTAATCTAGAGGAAAAGCGACAACTACAATAAGATGGGTGAACCAGTTCAGAGTTGCACCATCTTAAATGAGAGATCACATGCTTGAATTGGATTGGTTTAACCATATTCTAAAAGGTCAAAAGAGGAAAACAGGTAGGTCTGAAATGAGATTTGAACAACAGAAGTAATGCATATCCTCAAGCATAGAAGAGAAATTCAACAGGAACAATGCATCAATGCTCCAAAGTTCCAGCCAGATTCACATTTGAATTTAAAAATGTCTCCAATTGAGTGATAACCCCTAACATTGTTAACCGTTTAATCCACAAGATATGAAATGTTTCGGTGGCAATTAACAGTCATTAATAGTATCCAAGCTTTCGACCAACACTGAACACTTGATGGAGGCATTTCCTAGCAAGCAACTAAAAGAGGATTGATGGGCACTGGGCAGCAATGTAGGGTGCTTCGAACAAATGTTTAACATATCATAGTTAAAAGAAAACCTTTGAGCCCTTCAATGTTGTGATGGAGTGGAATAAAAGAGCACATAACCAATCTAAATTATGGGAAATTTTGCATACAAGGACAAAATTTAACAAGCAAAAGCACACTTGTGGAACGACAACCAGAAGGCAGAAACTGTGAGACCAAAAGATCGTACCGAAGTAAGCGACCCGTTATTTAAAACATGTGTGAAATCTAACAAAGAAGCTTTGATCTCCTCATTCCTCAAGCATGATTCAGATCACCAAACATAAATCCTTTATAAATTAGACAAATTTGAAAATTGAGATTCACTACAGGAAAAATCCTATATGTTTAGTGCAGTCAGATTCACCACTTCTTGTTAAGTTTCCACCAATAGTTAAGAAAAAAAACAAAGAAGCATAGCAGAAGCAGCAAAGGCAGAGAAGAAGGAAGCAAAGAGCTGCAACTGAAACAGAGAGATAAGATTAAATGCCAGACTCTCGGGCATTTACCGTGCCGCCAGCGATTTCGGTGTTGGCTTACGATTCTCGGTTCAAGTCTTGAAGAGAAAATCTCTGAACGAGAGATGCTTGCAGATTCTTCCACCGTAGACAGAATCACTAACCTCGCCTGGAGGCTAGAGCATAACAAGGGAAAGAGGGCTGGAGGCAGAGGAAAACGGTGGGGCTCGACCCAATTCCGGGATGGGCAACAACCAATACATGCCTTGAAGCTCTGCATGTGAAGCCCCTTTTCACATGGAGCTTTATTGGGCTGGCGTGGGCAGAGACCCACGCCAGCCCACATGTAGCTCCGCTACTAATAATGGATCTATATGATGTTTCTTATTGAATATACAAAAGGATCCAAAGGATACAGATTATATCACTTGACTATGAGACTTATCGAAAGTAGGGATGCAAAATTCATAGAAGAACTCAATAATTAAGATAATGATCTAGTGAAAGATCAAACCTATCTAATGGATGATCTAATTTATTCAGAAGAATAGTTCGGCAATGAATCGATTGAGGAACAGTTTGGTAATGAACCAACTGAGCATGAACTATTTGAGAATCAGTCTGGCAATGATGTGACTGGAGAACAGTTTAGTAATGTACCAATTGATTCGAGTACCTCATTTTCCCAAACTTTGTTAGGCCATAAAAGACCTAGAGCTCTTCCTTCTTGTTTGAATGATTACTATGTATATTTAGCAGAAGAGTTACGCTATTTAATGGATATTGATGAAATCTTATGCTGAAGCTATAAATTCTCATGAATTACCAAATTGGGTAAATGTTATTGGTGATGAAATCAAATTCATAGAAAAGAATAAAGTTTGGGAACTCGTGGACCTTCTTAAGGATAGAAGACCCATTGAGTGAAAAATGGGTGCTAAAAAAAGATATAAGGCTCATAGATTAGTCGAGAAATTTAAAGCAAGACTGGTGGCGAAAGGTTTTTCCCAAATGAATGAATTAATTATTCTGAAACCTGTTCACTTTCTAGCAAAATTTGTATCAATTAGAATAATTCTGGCTATTGCATCCTTCTTTGACTTGGATGTTTGTTAGATGGATGTAAAGACTGCTTTTTTAAATTATGAGTTAAAAAAAAACCATATATATGACTGAACCACAAGGATATGTCATTGAAGAAAATAGGACAAAGTGTACAAGTTGACTAAATCACTGTGCGGTTTGAAGCAGTCACCTCGAAAGTGGATTTCACCTTTCAAAAGGCAACCATACAACTTGGATATCAAGCAAATCAGCTACACCATTGTGCATATGTCTGAAAAAGTGAGAGCATCTTTTGCATCCTGTCATTATATGTAGATAACATTTTATTGACTTGAAATGATAATAATATGATACTTATAACAAAGACTTGGTTGAATGAGAAATTCGAAATGAAAGACATGGGTGAAGCATCCTATATACTATGAATAACAAGTGAAGCACATTATATTTACTGTAATTGAGCAAATGAATCACTTAAATCTCATTGATTTTCATTTAAACTTGTGATTTCAATCTACTAAATCATTCAATATGGATGTTACAACATGTTAAGCACATTCAATTTAATATGTGTGATCAAATGAATGGATTAAATCTCACTATTATTGATATAAACTTGTGATTTCAATCTCTTAGATCATTCATTTTAGATGTAACAACAAGTTTAATTGATTGGATTAACTTCAAGAGATCTAACTAATGCATAGATCTCATTTATATACATAAGAACTTGTGATTTCAATAATTTAAATCATTCATTATAAACGTAATAACAAGTGTGACACATTATATTAAATATAAGTGAGCAAATGAATCACTTGAATCTCATTCATTTCTTTTAAACTCATGATTTCAATCCACTAAATCATTCAATATGGATGTAACAACAAGTTAAGCAAATTCAATTAAATATAGATGATGAAAAGATCACTTAAATCTCACTCGTATTGATAGGAACTTGTGATTTCAATCCCTTAAATCGTTTACTATTGCTGTAACAAGAAATTCAACTCATTGGATTAAATACAAGGGATCAGACAAATGTATTGATCCCATTTGTATCCATATAAACTTGTGATTTCAATTATTTAAATCATTCATTATAGAAATCATAACAAGTAAAACATATTAGATTAACTATAAGAGATCATATAAATCAGTTGAATCTCATTTTTTTTCATACAAACTTGATTTCAATCCACTAAATCATTCAATGTAGATGTAACAACAAGTTAATCACATTCAATTAAATGTGTAATCAAAAGAATCACTTAAATCTCACTCGTATTGATAGGAATTTGTGATTTTAAACTCTTAAATAGTTCACTATAGATGTGACAAGAAGTTTAACTCATTGGATATCTACAAGGGATCAAACTAATGCATTGATCCCATTTGTATTCATATAAACTTGCGATTTTAATAATTTAAATCATTCATTATAAACATCATAACAAATGAAACATATTAAATTAACCATAAGGGATCATATGAATGAGTTGAATTTCATTCATTTTCATACAAACTTGTGATTTCAATCCACCAAATCATTCAATGTAAATTTAACAACAAGTTTACCACATTCAACTAAATATGTTTGATCAAACGAATCAAATAAATTTCATTCGTATTGATATAAACTTGTGATTTCAATCTCTTGGATCATTATTATAGATGTAACAACAATTTCAACTCATTGGACTAACTTTAAGGGATCAAACTAATGTGTAGATCCCATTTGTATCCATATGAACTTGTGTTTTCAATCATTTAAATAATTCATTATAGATGTAATAGCATGTAAACATAATAGATTTACTGTAAGTGAGCAAATGCTTCACTTGAATTTCATTTTAACTTGTGATTTCAATCCACTAAATCATTTAATATGGATGTAACAACGTATTAAACAAATTCAATCTAATATGCATGATCAAATGAATCAATTAAATCTCACTATTATTGATACAAACATGTGATTTCAATCATTTAGATCATTCATTATAGATGTAGCAACAAGTTTAACTGATTGGATTAACTACAAGGGATCTATCTAATGCATAAATCTCATTTATATACATGTGAACTTGTGATTTCAATCATTTAAATCATTCATTATAAATATAATAACAAGTAAGACACATTAGATTAAATATAATTGAGCAAATGAATCACTAGAATCTCATTTATTTTTTTTTAAACTTGTGATTTCAGTCCACTAAATCATTCATTATAGATGTAACAACAAATTCAATTAAATAAGTGTGATCAAAAGAAACACTTAAATCTCACTCGTATTCATATGAACTTGTACTTTCAATCACCCAAATCATTCACTATAGATGTAACAAGAAGTTCAACTCATTGGATTAACGACAAGGAATCAAACAAATGCATTGATCCCATTTTTATTCATATTAGCTTGTGATTTCAATCATTTAAAAAATTCATTATAGACATTATAACAAGTGAAACATATTAGAATAACTATAAGGGATCATATGAATGAGTTGAATGTCATTCATTTTGATACAAACTTGTGATTTCAATCCACTAAATCATTCAATGTAATTGTAACAACAAGTTAAACACATTCAATTAAATATGTTTATCAAATGAATCAAATAAATCTCGTTCGTATTGCTACGAACTTGTGACTTGAATATCTTAAATCGTTCATTATAAATGTAACTACAAGTTGAACACATTAGTTAACTACAAGGGATCAAACTAATGCATAGATCCCATTTGTATCCATATAAAGTCATGATGTCAATCATTTAAATCATTCATTATAGACATTGTAACAAGCAAAACACAGTAGATTTACTGTAAGTGACCAAATGAATCACTTGAATTTCATTTATTTTCATTTAAACTTGTGATTTCAATCTACTAAAGCATTCAATGTAAATGTAACAACAAGTTCACTGCATTCAATTTAATATATGTGATCAAATGAATCAATTAAATCCCACTTTTATTGATACAAACTTGTGATTTCAATCCATTAGATCATTCACTACAAATGTGACAACAAGTTCAACAGATTGGATTAACTACTGAAGATCAAACTAACGCTTAGATCTCATTTCAATACATATGAACTTGTGATTTCAATTATTTAAATCATTCATTATAGATGTAATAACATGTGAGACACATTAGATTAAATATAAGTGAGCAAATCAATCACTTGAATCTCATTTATTTTCATTTAAACTTGTGATTTCAATCCACTAAATCATTCAATATGGATCTAACAACAAGTTATGCACATTTAACTAAATATGTGTGATCAAAAGAATCACTTAAATCTCACTCGTATTGATAGAAACTTATGATTTCAACCCCTTAAATCGTTCACTATAGATGTATTAAGAAGTTAAACTCGTTGGATTAAATATAAGGGATCAAACAAATGCATTGGCCCCATTTGTATCAATATAAACTAGTGGTTTCAATCATTTAAATAATTCATTATAAACATTATAACAAGTCAAACATATTACATTAAATATAAGGGATCATATGAATGAGTTGAATCTCATTTATTTTGACACAAACTTGATTTCAATCCACTAAATCATTCAATGTAGGAGTAACAACAAGTTTACCACATTCAATTAAGTATGTGTAATCAATGAATCGATTAAATCTCTCTCGTATTGACACGAACTTGTGATTTCAATCTCTTAGACCGTTCATTATAGATGTAAATACAAGTTTAACTCATTGGAGAAACTGCAAGGGATCAAACAAATGCATAGATCTCATTTGTATCCATATAAACTTCTGATTTCAAACATTTAAATCATTCATTATAGATGTAATAACATGTAAAACACATTAGATTTACTGTAAGTGTGCAAATGAATCACTTGAATCTTCTATTAAACCTGTGATTTCAATCCACTAAATCATTCAAAATGGATGTAACAACACGTTAAGCACATTCAATTTAATATGTGTGATCAAATGAATTAATCAAATATCACTATTATTGATACAAACTTGTAATTTCAATCCCTTAAATCATTCATTATAGATGTAACAATAAGTTCAACCGATTGAATTAACTTCAAGGGATCTAACTAATGCATAGATCTCACTTATATACACATGAATTTGTGATTTCAATCATTTGAATCATTCATTATAGATGTAATAACAAGTGTGACACACTAGATTAAATATAAGTGAGCAAATGAATGACTTGAATCTCATTCGTTTTCTTTTAGGCTAGTGATTTCAATCCACTAAATCATTCAATATGGATGTAGCAACAAGTCAAACACATTCAATTAAATATGTGTGATGAAGATAATCACTTAAATCTCACTAGTATTGATATGAACTTCTGATTTCAATCTCTTAAATTGTTCACTATATATGTAACAATAAGATAAACGAATTGAAATGAATACAAAGGATCAAACAAATGCATTGGTCCCATTTATATCCATATAACCTAGTGATTTCAATCATTTAAATCATTCATTATAGGCATTATAATAAGGAAAACATATTAGATTAACTATAAGAGATCATATGAATGAGTTGAATCTCATTCATTTTCATATAAACTTATGATTTCAATCCACTAAATCATTCAATGTAAATGTAACGACAAGTTAACCACATTAAATTAAATATGTGTGATCAAATGAATCAATTAAATCTCTCTCGTATAGATACAAACTTGTGATTTCAATCCCTTATATCGTTCACTAGAGATGTAATTATAAGTTCAACTCATTGGATTAGCTGCAGGTAATCAAACTAATGCATAGATCCAATTTGTGTCCATATAAACTTGTGATTGCAATCACTTAAATCATTCATTATAGATGTAATAACAAGTGAAACACATTATATTTACTGTAATTGAGCAAATGAATCACTTGAATCTCATTGATTTTCATATTAACTTGTCATTTCAATCTATTAAATCATTCAATATGGATGTAACAACATGTTAAGCACATTCAATTTAATATGTGTGATCAAATGAATCAATTAAATCTCACTATTATTGATACAAACTTGTGATTTGAGTCTCATAGATCATTCATTATAGATGTAACAATAAGTTCAACAGATTGAATTAATTTCAAGGGATCTACAAATGCATAGATGCCACTTTTATACATATGAACTTGTGATTTAATTCATTTCAATCATTCATTATAAATGTTATAACAAGTGTGACTCATTAGATTAAATATAAGTGAGCAAATGAATTACTTCAATTTCATTCATTTTCTTTTAAACTAGTGATTTCAATCCACTAAATCATTCAATATGGATGTAACTTCAAGTTAAGCACATTCAATTAAATATGTGTGATGAAAAGAAATACTTAAATATCACTCGTATTGATAGGAACTTGTGATTTTAATCCCTTAAATCATTCACCATATATGTAACAAGAAGATAAACTAATTGAACTAGATACAAGGGATCAAACAAATGCATTGATCCCATTTGTATTCATATAAACTAGTGATTTCAATCACTTAAATCATTCATTATAGACATTATAACAAGTGAAACATATTAGATTAACTATAAGAAATTATATGAATGAGTTGAATCTCATTCATTTTCATACAAACTTGTGATTTCAATCCACTAAATCATTCAATGTAAATGCAACAACAAGTTAACCACATTAAATTAAATATGTGAGATCAAATAAATCAATTAAATCTCTCTCATACTGATACAAACTTGTGATTTCAAACCCTTAGGTCGTTCATCAAAGATGTAACTATAAGTTCAACTCACTGGATTAGCTGCAAGAGATCAAACTAATGCAAAGATCCCTTTTGTATCCATATGAACTTGTGATTGCTATCACTTAAATCATTCATTATGAATGTAATAACAGCTGAAACATGTTATATTTACCGTAATTGAGCAAATGAATCACTTGAACCTCATTGATTTTCATTTAAACATGTGATTTCAATCAGATTCAATCGGGCTTGATGCCATCTTCTTCAGTCAGTCTTAGGGCAAGGAGTTCTTCCGTCCCTCCCACATCGGTAATGCCGATAGCTCTGATTACCGGAATTGCTTTAGGGATTGGAACCTTTCTCTTCGAGACGAGGTGACCTTTAGAAAGATCCATAATGAGTCCTGACTTTTCCATAATGAGTCCTGACCGGAAAGTCCTGACCTTTCAAGAATTGCCTTTCCTTTGGTTGATATAGTTGAGGCGCAGTCAAAATATGGTTTTTGGGGGTGGAATCTTTGGCGTCACCCCTAGATCGAGAGAGTTCTAACTCCCTCTCCCTTGACCAACCCTCAACTGTACCTACGCGTATCAGGCCAGTACAGACACGGGACCTCAAACGAATGATCCCAATTTACTGGATTAGCGAACCGAGTTGACGGTGATTCTTTTCAAAAGAGTTTGGGGCGAACGGGTGGCTTTTAGAGTTTATACGTGTCAGCATATAAAAAAGCATATAAAGGCAAGTTTCTAAAGGCGCGAGCGAAAGTTCAGACAAAATGGAGAGATCTGATGCGTCAAACGACCCACCCCGTGGTTTGGCTGCCAAAAGGACCACGTGGGTTGGGTGAAGGCACAGTTCTATGTTCTTCATTTCCAACTGGAGATTCATTAGTACTCACTTGACAACACAATGCCATTAGTACTCACTTGACAACACCATGTCATTTTCCATACCAAAACAGGTCAGGATGAATCACGCGCGACCGAACGTATGTGGACCATACCACAAATGGAATTGTATGCTGAGATTATCTACTAAACCATTCAATGTGGATGTAAGAATATGTTAAGCACATTCAATTTAATATGTGTGATTAAATGAATCAATTAAATCCCACTATTATTGATACAAACTTGTAATTTCAATCCCTTATATCATTCATTATAGATATAACAACAAGTTCAACCGATTGGATTAACTTCAAAGGATCTAACTAATGGATAGATCTCATTTATATATATATGAACTTGTGATTTCAATCATTTAAATCATTCATTATAGATGAAATAACAAGTGTAACACATTAGATTAAATATAAGTGAGCAAATGAATCACTTGAATCTCATTCATTTTCTTTTAAACTAGTGATTTCAAACCACTAAAACATTCAATATGGATGCAACAACAAGTTAAGCACATTCAATTTAATATGTGAGATCAAATGAATCAATTAAATCTCACTATTATTGATACAAATTTGTAATTTCAATCCCTTATATCATTAATTATAAATGCAATAACAAGTTCAACTGATTGGATTAACTGCAAGGGATCAAACTAATGCATAGATCTCATTTGTATACATATGAACTTGTGATTTCATTCATTTAAATCATTCATTATAGATGTAATAACAAGTGAGACACATTAGATTAAATATAATTGAGCAAATGAATCACTAGAATCTCATTCATTTTCTTTTAAACTAGTGATTTCAATTCACTAAATCATTCAATAATAACAAGTTAAGCGCATTCAATTAAATATGTGTGATCAAATGAATCAATTAAATCCCACTTTTATTGTTACAAACTTGTGATTTCAATCTCTTAGAACGTTCTATAGATGTAACAATAAGTTCAACTGATTGGATTAACTGCAAGGGATCAAACTAATGCATAGATCTCATTTCTATATATATGAACTCGTGATTTCATTCATTTAAATTATTCATTATAGATGTAATAACAGGTGAGAAAATAAATATAATTGTGCAAATGAATCACTAGAATCTCATTCTTTTTCTTTTAAACTAGTGATCTCAATCTACTAAATCATTCAATATGGTTGTAACAACAAGTTAGACACATTCAATTAAATAAGTGTGATCAAAAGAATTACTTAAATCTCACTCGTATTGATTGGAATTTGTGGTTTCAATCCCTTAAATTGTTCACTATAGATGTAACAAGAAGTTCAACTCGTTGGATTAACGACAAGTGATCAAACAAATGTATTGATCACATTTTTATTTATATAAACTTGTGATTTCAATCATTTAAACAATTCATTATAGACATTATAACTAGTAAAATATATTAGAATAACTATAAGGGATCATATGAATGAGTTGAATCTCATTCATTTTCATACAAACTTGTGATTTCAATCCACTAAATCATTCAATGTAGATATTACAACAAGTTAAGCACATTCTATTAAATATGTCTGCTCAAATGAATCAATTAAATCTCGTTCGTATTTCTACGAACTTGTGACTTCAATATCTTAAATTGTTCATTATAGATGTAACTACAAGTTGAACACATTGGTTAACTACAAGGGATCAAACTAATGTGTAGATCCCATCTGTATCTATATAAACTCATGATTTCAATCATTTAAATCATTCATTATAGACATTGTAACAAGCGAAACACATTATATTTACTGTAAGTGACCAAATGAATCACTTGAATTTCATTTATTTTCATTTAAACTTGTGATTTCAATCTACTAAAACATTCAATGTAAATGTAACAACAAATTCACCACAGTCAATTTATTATATCTGGTCAAATTAATCAATTAGATCTCACTTTTATTGATACAAACTTGTGATTTCAATCCCTTAGTTCATTCATTATAGATGTGACAACAAGTTCAATATATTGGATTAACTACTAGACATCAAACTACTGCTTAGATCACATTTCTATATATATGAACTTGTGATTTCAATCATTTAAATCATTCATTATAGATGTAATAACAAGTGAGACATATTAGATTAAATATAAGTGAACAAATCAATCACTTGAATCTCATTCATTTTCATTTAAACTTAGGATTTCAATCCACTAAATCATTCAATATGGATGTAACAACAAGTTAAGCACATTTAATTAAATACGTGTGATCAAAAGAATCACTTAAATCTCACTCGTATTGATAGGAACTTGTGATTTCAAACTCTTAAATTGTTCACTATAGATGCAATAAGAAGTTAAACTCATTGGATTAAATACCAATGATCAAACAAATGCAAAGATCCCATTTGTATCGATATGAACTTTTGCTTTCAATCATTTAAATAATTATTTATAGAAATTATAACAAGTGTGATCAAATGAATTAATTAAATCCTGCTTTTATGCTACAAATTTGTGATTTCAATCCCTTAGATCATTATTATAGATGTAACAACAAGTTCAATAATTAGCTACAAGGGATCAAACTAATTCATAGATCTCATTTGTATACATATGAACTTGTGATTTCAATCATTTAAATCATTCATTATAGTGTAGTAACAAGTGAGACACATTAGATTAAATATGAGTGAGCAAATGAATCACCTGAATCTCATTCATTTTCATTTAAGCTTGTGATTTCAATCCACTAAATCATTCAACATGCATATGAAAACAAGTTGAGCACATTTAATTAAATATGTGTGATCAAAAGAATCACTTAAATCTCAGTTGTATTGATAGGAACTTGTGATTTCAATCTTTTAAATCGTTTACTATATATGAAACAAGAAGTTAAACTCATTGGATTAGATACAAGGGATCAAACAAACGTATTGGTTCCATTGTATCCATATAAACTAGTGATTTCAATAATTTAAATCATTAATTATAGACATTATAAGAAGTGAAACATATTAGATTAACTATTAGGGATCATATGAATGAGTTCAATCTCATTCATTTTCATGCAAACTTGTGATTTCAATCCACTAAATCATTCAATGTAAATGTAACAACAAGTTAACCACATTAAATTAAATATGTGTGATCAAATGAATCAATTAAATCTCACTATTATTGATACAAACTTGTGATTTTAATCCCTTTGATCATTCATTCTAGATGTAACAACAAGTTCAACTCATTGGATTAACTACAAGGGATCTAACTAATGCATAGTTCCCATTTATATACATATGAACTTGTGATTTCAATCATTTAAATCATTCATTATAGATGTAACAACAAGTGAAACACATTAGATTAAATATAAGTGAGCAAATGATTCACTTGAATCTCATTCATTTTTTTTTTAACTAGTGATTTCAATCCACTAAATCATTCAATATGGATGTATCAACATGTTAAACACATTCAATTAAATATGTGTGATCAAAAGAATCACTTAAATCTCACTCGTATTGATATGAACTTGTGATTTGAATCATTTAAATCGTTCACTATCAATGTAACAAAAAGTTCAACTCATTGTCCAATCAAGTCCACCCCTCTAAGGCAAGCCAACCTCTCTAAACTAAACCATATATATATGTCGCCTTCCATGTTCCCCTAGACAACTAAAATTGTGTCTACATTTGGGTATATACATATACATATATGCTTAGGGAGAGAGAGAGCTAGAGAGAGAGAGATGGGTTGTTCCCCACAAGCGCAAGATGTAATATACCACTGGAGCCATGTCCATGCCCTCCAACTCCTGGACTCCTTTGTCTCATCCCAACGAACCCACTTCGAAGCCCACTGTTGCGGACCCACCACGGACCTAGACCCAGTGCTCTATGGTTGTATTCCCTGCAACTTCTTTATTCACAAATCCTGCTCTAAGTTGCCTCCCTTCATCAGTCACTCCCTCACCCTCATCCTTGAAAGGGAGGGTTGGGGTACTTTGATGCTTTTTTAAAAAGAAATCTTTTTTTTTTTTTACTTTTAATTTTTTGACAAACCTTTTATTGTTCTTATAAGGGGATTTCCTTTTTAGCGATTAGGGTATTATGGTCATTGTACCTCTCGGTGTTTTTTTTTTTGTGCACTTGGCAGTGGATATAACCAGCTTGAACCAAGCACACTTCATTCTTAATGTTCGGTAGGGTTCACCAAACTATATATCAAACACATAGGGGAGATTTAGATTACCAAAATGTCATTTTTGCATCTAAAATGCTATTTTGGAAGTGTTTGAGTGACCACAAAATTAGGCTTGAAAAAACTCGCTTTTGACAAAACCTGGTTTTCAAAACAAGAGCGAATAACCTATCCCCTGGCAGTGAGGTTATTTACAAAAAAAAAAAAAAAAGAAACTGTAGTTTGGGTGTATCACTTATATGAAAAAACCAGCTATTAAAAACTCATAAGAAAAAACTTGATATCGTGCAAATGCCACCAAGTATTTTTAAAAAAGAACGAGAAAATACAGCACAAGAAAATAAGACTTTAATGGTGCAGCTACTTGATACTTAGTTTTGTTAAATCCTAAATTAAAGTTCACTCAATTTATTCAAAGGTAAGGGCGACATAATTGTCTAACCTCATATGGCCTGGTTCTCCCCAGAAGTAGTTAAAGTGAATATATAGATCGAGAAAATAAAGTAAGCTTCATTTTTATTACAAGTTTGCGGTAGCTACCAAGCGTGACGAGGTTTATGAAATTGCCTTGAATTCCCAAATAGCTAAATCTTGAAAAGGTGTTTTCATTGTGGTCTGTCAAAGATCTTAAAGATTTTCCCAATTTCCTTTGCCGACTGTTTTGCGTTCTTATATATATATATATATATATATATATATAAATGAGAGGAAGTTACTTGAGTGCGGTGCAGTAAAGGAGGGAGGGCATTTTAATAATTTATTACAAAAAAAAAGTTATCCACGTCGTTTTATTATTTTTCATTTTCAATTTTGATTTTACAAAAAAATTCATATTGGTGCACTAAAAAATCATGCTCCAACATGGTGCATATAACCATGTTCGTATATGAATAAAGGTACCGACTTCACCCCAAAAGGCTTGACTTGGGCTCTCGCCGACTCTCACACACATAAATAGAGAAACAAAACATCACTCATTCACAAGTAGCCTTATTCAACTGATCAATGTTAAAAGATTAAAGGATGAAAATGCTTCTAAATAAACAAAAAAAATGAAAACTAAATAGAAACCCCTCCTCCATAAGGACAAGTTTGGAAAGTAAAAAAAGTTCCTTTTTCCACAAAAAGTTTTGAAAATCATGTTCTATAAAATTAAACTGAGTTTTTCTTAAACCTAATATCAGAACTCGTATTGTTTTCTAACCAAGTAGACATGTTTGATTTAGATAAGAAAAATCATATGGATTTTATGAAACCATGTGCTATGGCTCGAGTTGACAATGAAATTTGATTTTTCCCATTATTTCCATATCCGTAATAGGTGCGAAAAGAAGGCTAGGCTCTGGGTTTTTCACAAATAGTGGCGTTGACTTTCTTGACCCTTTAACTTAGGATTAGTTAGTTCTATTTCTCGATGGAGGCAAGGAAGGGACATAACTCAACAGTAGAGTGTCACATTGACGTGGTAGAGTGGAAAAAAATTTTGAAAATCATGTTCTATCAAATTAAACTGAGTTTTTCTCAAACCTAATATTAAAACTCGTATTGTTTTCTAACCAAGTAGTGACTAAAGAGTTGGGAACATATGTTTTGATAAGGTTGCAAATTAGACTGCTGGTTGCTTAAAAATTAACAAAATCTCCAAACAAGGATCAGAGCACTTTCACCACTATTGCCAATGAGTTATTTTCCTTACAAAGTTTTGTTACTTTTAGTTGTGTGAGACTGATCTGACACACCCTCTAACATACAAGCTCTTTTTCCTTCTCTCTGCTCAAAACTTTTTGAGTTTATCACCCCTTGTTTCGCATAGATTGGTGTCTAGGAGGTCATTCGACAATAGAAATGATAACAAACATTTCTATGAATATATTCAAACAATTATGGCAGATCGTTGCATACCATGTCAAGGTGTTTCATGAATCAATCACAATTTTTTGAAATGGTTAATTTATCACTTTGTTACTGTTCTCACTGTCAAATGATCAATTGACAACAAAAGCATCAATATAGTTTTTCATGAATCTTAATAATTAGGGCAGATTCATAGAACATTGTATTTTAGTGTTTTATAAATCTGCACTAATATTTTAGATAAATTTACGGAACAATGTGTTAGTGTTCCTATTGCCAAACTCCCTACTAATAGCAGTTTATGGGAAAGAACCACCTCATAGAATCACTTTTATAGTCTAATTTGTGCAAGGCAAGGCGCACAAGCACTCTGCTTAAAATGATGGAGTTTCCAACTCCCTAGCTGGTGTGTCTTGAGAAAAGCATTGAGCACTCTTGGATCCATAAATTTTGACTGGTAAGGTTGCCAATTGAATAAATTTAGTGCTGTTATATATATATTCATATATATATAATCAAATATATCAAAGTATTTACATAAAAACGAACATACTTTTTTGTAGCACGCTCTTCTCTTCTAAATGTTATCACATTCTGACATACAATATATGATGCAATTTATAGTAGGCACAAACTTGGCGTATTCTATTAAATATGGTTTCACTTGTTCAACTGTTATGTCCACATTTTCTTGGACAAGATTATCTATCATTTCCACATTGCGGTTTCATGCTCTGCTTTTAGCTTCCTTCCCAACTTCTGCTAGGGAGGTCATGAATGCTATTAGATGTCTCTCTCTCCCAACGGTTAAAAAACTGAAATATGTACATATATATATATAAAGAGAGAGAGAGAGAGAGAGAGAGAGAGAGATTTTTTTTTTTTCAGTTTTTTAATCATTGGTGGTTAGAGATGTACTATCTAATATAGAATGGAAAGAACATCCGTCGCTTACTGGCCACTGTTGTTTTGAATATTTCATTGACGACAAATAATCCCACCGACCAATTTAACAAGGTCTTGTGCTAAATGGTTTAGTTCAATAAATTGGAAGGGTCCATCTAAAACTGACAACTAATGTTAAATTAATCTGTTGACTGTCCGTGTTGTTGGGAAGGAGATCTCAGGGAGGCCACAACAAAGTATAAAATTAATGACAGGGCAGAGAAGCTTTTAACATCACCTTTTCGAATACATAACACATGTTTGATAATTAGTCGATATGTAACGAAATAAGAAATTTTACTTTCATGTGAGTTGGTGTGGGCAATTTGCCCACACGAGCTTCCACGAACTTCACCCACTATTCTTGGTAACTGGGTTTTTGATGAACCTAATTTTGACCATCACTCAAACACGCTTTAAAGAAGACGTAATGCCATTCTAGGGTGTCAGGTGTCATCCAACTGTACCATTAATTTTTGTTGACCGGTTCGCGGTGTAGCCTGCTTCATGGAAGAGACAGATCATGCTCGATAAGGAGGCTAGGAGATAGGCTCCATCCCATTTATTCCCAACAAAATTATACTGATTTACAAAAATGCAAAGCATCAAGAAGGCTGCAAGTAGACTTGACAATTTGCAATTTGAAAGGTGCAAGTCGTCATTTCCAGTTAAGTTTTTTAAAAAATTTGCATAAATTTAATTATTTAAAAGATATAAAAACGTTTTGAAATAAATAATATGCAATATTTCAAACAATGAGCGGTAATTTGTAAACCGGCTAATTATTTATTCACTCGGGGTGAAAAAGGCCGAAGATGATATTATTGTTAAAAACATCAAAAGCATAATTTAAATGGCGCCTTCAAAATCATGAAATTTATACCAAAATGGAATAACACGAGAAAGAAGGGACTCACCTTTGGAAAACCAAAGCAAGAGAGGGAAGGATCTGCACCATCAGTTTGAGGATGGACGGTCAGAAAGCCTTTATCTTATGGCGGTCCCTTGTTTGTATGCCAGTCACGTGACCATGGACGTCGTGGGTGGTGGGTCCCACTGGAGGGGAAGTGGCGGAGGCCGGAGGGAAACCGAAAGGGCCCCGGAACCGTCTTCCGTACGGAGGCAACCGTTAGTTGCCGGTAAGCAGGTCAATGGGAGCGCGAAATCGGACCAACGAGTCTCCTCGTTGGTTTAGAACGAAGCCCCTGGCTGACCAGAACTTGGCCGTGCTGTTTCTTGCTCTCTGAACAAAGCCCCTGGCTGACTGGAACTTGGCCGCGCTGTCTCTTTCTCTCCCTCCCTCCTCCTTCTTCCTTCTCCTGTAAGCCTGTCGCCATTCTGATAATCTCTGACGTCCCCGTCTTTTTCTTAGGTTGTTTTGATTGTTCGTGCATTGTCATGGGTTTATCAATTGTTCTGTATTAGGTCTGGCCGCTTCCTTCCATCGGCTCTGTTTCAATCAATTCCCTCTTTTCTTGGGTCATTTGGATGTCACTTTCGGTTCTGTACCATTTGTTTTGGCGCTGGGGTTGTCGTTTTTGGTTGGCAATTTTAGGTGAGATTTTGGCTTGTTTCGAGGCCGATGATCTAGTTTCTATGTTTCATGGTCCCCTTTTCTGGGTTAGCCTTTCTCTGCATCGTTTCTTTATTGATCTCATTGACGTCGAGGTTGTCGACGTTTCTTGTTTTGGCGCTTAGCGGTTGTCTCGTCGATCCAGGGTTTTGGTCTTAACTGTTTACTTCATTTTCTGGACATTGATTTGGAGCCCCATACTTGTAGTTCGTTTGAATTTCTCTTTCTTCTTTTTTATGTTCCGCGGATTGTTGATTGGTTGCTTGACTATTGGTCGTTCTATGTATTTTGGTGCAGTGACAGAGAGGAGTTTAATGTTTTGAGGGGGCAAGATGTCGAGAGTGGAGACCAATTGGGAGAGGCTGGTGGAGGCGGTCCCGAGTAGGGAGCGCCGGGGTGGGGCTGATGCGTTCGGGCAAGCTGTTAGCCGCATTGCGGGAAACGTCTCCTCCTCTCTTGCGAGGAGCGCAGATATTGATGCGATACTCAGAGCAGCTGACGAAGTACAAGAAGATGATCCCAATGTCGCTCGGATTTGTGAGCTCTTTCAATCTTACGGTTTGAAATTTTCTGGGTCTGCTGATGCGGTAGCGTGATTGTGTTTTACTTTTAGTTGCTTCATGGGCCCGTGTTCCTGTGAAGTTTAGGTGTCATTTGACCTGAAAATGGAGTTTGCCATTTTGGTATACCCGGTTTCCAGTTCCCTCGATGATGATGACTTTTGATTCATTTAATAACAGATGCTCTTCTCCGATGCATTGACGAAGTTCGGTATTCTGTCGAAATGAAATATTTCTGTTGTAGAAACCATGCCCATCCTAGAAGCAAGTACCACACGTGTTTCTTTGTCTCCAATTCTGTGAAGACGACTGTTTCAATGGTTAGTTAGCTGGATTTCCGTGAAAATTCTGATCATAACAAACCCATATGGAGTGTCATGATCTCCAGATCCTTATTTTGGGATCTCTCAAGACTGGATTTGAGTCGCATACTGTGTACAGATAATTGGGTACAATAAAGAAAATAAAACACCCTGATGTTAGTTTCCTGAAAATTATCAAGAGTCTGATTGTTTGGCGAATGCTGCTTGAGCATCTTCTAGAAGTTGAAACCACTGGCCTTATTGAATTTATGCATCAAGTACTTTTAGTTTCAATAAGCGGGGGCACTGAAGTTTATGCATCGTATTTTTTCAATATTTGTTTCTGATTACCAATGCACTTGAAAGAATAAAGTATTTATTGTGTTGGGGTTTTTCAGTTATATTCTTCTTGGCCAAAAACCTGGGTTCTCTAATGGTTCATTGGATGGTAACTATTTGCATGAAGCTAGCATGATTTGCGATCCTAATCTTGCATTATAAGCTCTAGCCTGCTAGCAAGTGCTTAGTCACGGGCCTGTGAATGTGGACTTGTTGGCGTTACTTAATGGAAAAATTACAATCAAGAAAGATAAAGATATTGAGAGTTTTCTATTTGTCTATCTTTGTGGATAACTTTAAGCTGAATTTAGACATTCTTTCAGAAAAGAGTATTGTCTAGCACTCATTGAAGATGGATCCCAAACATTATGTTACTGTTCTCACTGATCCTTGAAAGTTTTGTTGCATGTGTCGTTACTGATAAGACGATCCAGAGCTGCAGGCCAAGCTGTGATGGTTTTTATAATTCAGATCCTTCAGATAGCATAACTCCCTTGAAACCTTTCCTCTTCACTGTTTAGCTAGGTAAAGTTCCTTCTGATCACTAGTGAAGAAGTTTGAAATAAACAAAAGCCAAATTTTGGTATTTAGTTTCAGCATAACTGTTTGAAATGATGTAACCATGATATATTCCATTATTGGTTCAATAATTCCAAAAGGCTACTACATTGTTGTCCCTGCACTCATAGTTGGCCTACCCAATGATTTGGCAAAAGCTTGTTTGGGCCTGCACTTTTGACTTGATGAGTCAACTGGGACAACTTTAGCTGGATCAAGACTGACTTTTATGATTTTTTTGGTACAGTAAAAAGCATTTTGTGAGGAGAAGTTATCTGGGACTACTTCACCCGTGCTCGATGGCCTGATATGAATCATGTATACAGCTTTCACATGAGTGAAGAATTCTCATAAATCAATCACACTCTTAATTCAAAGGAGATTCAGAGTTTAATGCCCTCCGAGTGTCTCTCTTGAAACTTGTCAAAGCCTGTCAAAATGTCTATGTCCAACAACACAAATTAAGGATAAAGAAACCTAATGGTCAATAAGGAAATACTTTATTCTTCACAGTTTGGGAGTTATTAGAATTGATATAACTTGATGGTTCTGAATCAACCTCTCAGTGAAGACGGTTAAGCTCTTATTAGTAAATCCCAGACTTGGTGTAAAGAAATGAACCCAATTTGAACAGTTTGAATACACACTTATAGCTTGGATGAGTTGATCAAGTTACACGGTCTTAGCCAGGTTTTAGTTGTAACCAGTTCAATCCAAAACTATAAGTGGGTCGTTGCCTACTTGGACTGTGTTGCCACTTGCCAGGTCTCTGGTTTGGATTCAGTGAGTTTGCCAATTTATGATGTCACTTAGTTCATTAGTCCCATTCACAATGAAATACTCCTTGGTGTTTGATGTATTGGGGGGGAGTAGCTGAGAGCTATTGCTGCTCCATCAATGTGTAACTAAAAATGTTTGAGATGGTTTGCTTCTTGTAGGTGGTAAACTCACATATTCTGAGTTGTTTGAAAACCTAATATAGAAATAGGGATTGAATAAGCTTAGCTGTCTAGAATCTTCCATGATGAAGAAAAACTGGTGAAGGAAAGTCAAAGTAGTAAATATAGGCTAGGGACAGATAAACATTGTTCCATCTTAGAATAAGTTAGACGAATATGAAACATCAACCTGGGAAAAAATAGCATTAGGGGAGGATGATGGTTAATTGAAATTTGAAACAAGTTATGACAGAAATCAGTATGGTGAATAACCTTTTCCTTATAGACTGGAGTTATAAGATACAATGTTGTGAAGCTTCACTTTATATATATATATATATATATATATATATATATATATATATATATATATATGTATATATGTATATATATATATATTATATGCATAGAATGATTCTATTTTTAGATAGTTTGTGTGATTAATTAGATGCAATTCTTGTGTAGAACACCTGTAAAATGCATGGAGTTTGGACCTTGATCGAAAGATGGACATAAATGGGCGGAAAAGAAGAAAATATCACGATAGATACAAATGGAAAATAAGGAGAGGGCTGAAAGATAGTGTAGGAAGAGAGATGGAATTAGGATAACATGAAGAAGTTTTTTGGAGTTTACTTCAATAATGGTATACTCTAATATCACATTAACAGTGAAGGACGAGATAGGCAATTAAGATAACATGAAGAAGGCTTTTGGGAGTTTACTTCAATAATGATATACTCTAATGTCACATTAACAAGTATAATAGTATGCTGTGGAATGTGAACTGCGGTCAAGTAATATCCAAATTATGGACTTGGTGCTATGGGCAGGGTTGGTTGGGACCGATATACTGGGTGGGTAACTTGATCTTATGTAGTGAGATCCATATCCATAAATAAAGGAGGCATGATATAGCATCTTCTTCTCATAAGGTGCTGGGAATCGTGCATTGCTTGATAGCATCCTGTTAGCACTGTTCTTGCTAACTCCTGTTTCGCACTCGCCCACACGAGGGACAGAGCCCAGCTTTGTCTTAATAACTCAAATTCTTCATTACCTTTTAGGGTTAACCCCCCTTACAATATATACGAGTGTCGTGGGCTGGGTCTATTTCATCATTGGACTGGTCACCCAACCCAACTACAAGCTAAGAGACTCGCTCGGTCATAACTAAGGACCCGAAACACACAAGAGTCTGGAGACTGAAACCAAGAAATGCATGACAGGCTCTCCACACAAGCCTTATTGATACTGTACCTAACACATCCCTTGTTACTATTTTTCTCAATGACATTCTTTCAATGTGTCGATAAGATCTTATAAAGGCCTCAGACTCACTTTTTCATTTTTTTTTTGTTTCTGTCCTATATAATACATCTTACTTGTCCAAATATGTTTTTGTAGTGTTTTTTTTTATGTTTTTGGACATGGGAATACATTTATATAGTTTTGTAGAAAAAATAAGCTTCCAATTGACTGGTCCTTTACAAGTGTTGATAGATATGTCGGAGCATTTATTTTGCCAAGATCAGCCATGTTGAGCATGTTAAACTTGTTGAGCACTGACATTGGCACCAGATTATCACTGCCCACACAACATAGTTTTTGTTTCTTCTAATTCATTGGTTTAAACTTGTTGGACACTGACATTGGTATCCATGTCTGCACCTCAGTTTTTCCTTCTTCTAATTCATTGATTTGTATACAGAGTTGCTTGAATAAATCATGCAAAGGCCTGTTAGGCTGTTAATGATTCTTTGGTTTTTTGTCCTAGCTAGGTTGTCAAAAGCAAGCTTGTTTATCTAATGTCCAATCATAGGTTCCTCACGATCCTCACTCTTTTAGTTTCAAAATCATTAACTTAATTGGGTCATTTTTCTTAAATGCTTTCGGGTTTCTCTTGTTTTTTATTTTCGAAATTTATTTTACACATTCTATGTTGAGCTGTCTGGAACTTTCTATGCTCTGGACTAGGACAACTATTCTGTTCGGGGCACTTATAGTACTTTTGTCTGTGTAGTGGTCGAGGCAACCAGTTAGTTGACAAAAGCAAGTTCCACCAGTTAAGTGCTTAGTGGTTAGGTGATCACGTGCTAGCATCATTTTGGTTCAAATGGTAATAGCTTTCCTTATAAGCCGTTAAAGTCAGACAAAAAGTGTTTGTTACAATTCTAGATGGCTAGTTAGGGGACATGAGGTCAGCTTCCAGCTGGCAATGTCTTTCTTGTCAAATTATTTTTAGAAAGTGTTTTTCTTTTGCTTTGAGGGAAGCTTATGTTATGTGCCATTTCTCAACCTGTCACTTCTTAGATGGCTTAACTGAACAATGGGATGAACACAGAATGCTGTCAGTTGTCATAGATTTTATAAGGTTACGCGGTCTCCCTTGGGATGAGAGTCTATGTCACATCCGGCAGGGTGCAGGATGCGGCAAGTTCCAAAAAAAATTGGGTGCGGGTGCGGCAAGAACATATACATATAAATATGTATACATATACATATGTTATCTGTTATAAAAAAAATGAAAAAAAAAAAAGAGAAAAGAAGAACGGATGCAGTCAGCAGCATCCGATTCGGTTTTTAGCGTGTCAGGTGCCGTGTCGAGCCGCACCTACACCTGAGTCGATGCGGGTGCGCCACCATATTTGGCACACCCGTGTGACTTAGATGAGAGTCTGGGTGGAATTCTTTGTGGATCATGCGGGAACTCTCTGCTGTCTTCTTAATTGACTTAATTGCTATAAGGAGGTTATCAAAGTACCCAATTTTGCAATATAAGTTGCATGTTACCAAGTCATCCATGAGTCATAATGTTTGTGGGGTCGGATCCATAAAGCATCCAAATGATTGTTCTAACTTCTAATAGCAATAGTGTTCACTGGATGGTAGGATGTTATTATTAGCTCCACATTTAGGATGTTATTATTAGCTCTGCATTTAAGTTCTTGTGTTTATGAATGTATTCCCAAGTTCCTAATGGTCTTTTGATTGTAATTGTGTAGATGGTAAGAGAGATGGAAGAGATGTTGCGGCAGCGTGTGGCACAACCAGCCAATAGTTGCTCTTCTTCTAGTGGTGTTTCATTCCTTGACCAAATAATTTCTCCGCTTTATGAAGTTATTGCTGCGGTAAAATTCTTAATCTTTTTTGTCAAGCTTAAAGGGTGTTAGTATCTGTCCAATGGTAGACTAGTACATTATAAAACTAAAGCTAAATATACTTGACTCAGACTGAAAGCTAGAGAAGTGGGTAAGCAGTTGTTAGTTGTTACTGTCTGCTGACTTGCCCAGATTGATCAAGTTTATTTAAGCTGATTTTATTTAAGTGAAGAGACAGAAGCTTGGAATAGGAAATAAAAGAATGAAAAGGGAGTCTCTAAGAAACCCTGTTCTCTCTGCTCTTGCCCTCTAATGCATGGTCAGTTGGCCCGTCCTTCCTTGCCCCTTTGTGTCAATGCTAGCAGGTTTTCCAGCTGTGGTAGAGAAGGAGCTACAAAATTTCTGCTTCATCCTTTCTGAAATTTATACTTTAAGTATTTTGCTTGTTCTGGGCAATCGGCATGCATTTTTTGACTGGGCTGGGAACCAGGCAAATGGGCTGGGCAATCGATTATTATCTTGTTCATTTTTTTTTTTGTTTTGCTCATCAGTCTTAAATGCATATTTAGCTAATCCAAATTAGTTAAACGTGAATTTAGATAATGTCTGAATTGGTCAGCTGCATTTATGTAATCATGTCAGAATACTGGGTAGTGGGTCCTCTTCTGGGTTATGGCACATGGGCACAGCTAAAAGTGTAGGACACTTCTTGGACATGGTCAAAGCCATGTATGGTGCAGCTAATGCACCCANTGTTCTTTTAGTTACATTATGTTTCTTGTGGCACAACCAAGGTGTTTATGTTATTGGTTACTCACCTGAGAAACTGCTGGTTTGTAAAGCTCAGAATTGAATTGCAGTTGGCTTGAGCTTTGAAAAATAACAGGAGATGTTTTTTCTACTTTCTACATCAGAAAAAATTGATAAAGAAACTGTTTCTAGGGAATTGGACTGGTGATCATATATGTGCTACCTCTCCTGTGAAGTGGGAAGGCTTTATTAACCATTTCTAGCCAGATGCATACTTGGATCTGAAGCAAGTTTTGAGTTTTTGAATCAGGAAAGCCTAATAGTCAACTGCCTAATGGCTTTCTTTATTTCCCTGATCTCTTTTTTAGATTGTGTTTGTGTACATTATGGGTTGCTGGGTTGGGGTAGTAGAAGAAGAAGTGGATCTCTTTCTGGTTTGATTGCTTCTTTTGTGTCATGCATGCTCTCCTTTCATTTTGTTACAACCCATAGGGTTGTATCATAGATTTCCTGTATCTTCTTTCTTGTGTTTTATTTTCTCCCATAATTACGTTCTGGTTGCTTGACTGGTATGGTTGACAGAGTGTCTGCTCACCCAGTGGAAGTCATCACAGGGGCAAAACGTCTTTTGTTGGACATTTCTGCATCTTTACCATAGTTTTGACCGTTTATGGATCTTTCTCGTCATGATGTTCCAGGTTGGTGCTTTTTATCCTTCTTGTTTCCTGTTTCTCTTTTTTAATCCGAAAGACTTCACTTTGATGTCGTTGCACCTACTATTTTATGTTTATTTGTCCTCTGTTGAATCATGTAGTCATAGATTATCAAATCTAAACTATGATCGTGATAACCATGCAGGAAGGGACTTCAAAATCCAAAGTCTGTTTTCTACAAGACCTACATCTTTGTTCTAATTGCATATGCAAGTGTCCAGCTGGCCTTTAGCCTACTCATGCGCATTCCAGCTTGTCATAGGCTGACAAACCGATGTGATCAATGGCCTGTTATGAGATTTATCAAGTGGATGCATCAGGTTTGGTTTCTCTATTGTTCTTCCCGTTGTATTTTCTATGGATCTTATTCATTTATTGTTGTTCCTAACAGCTGTTCTTTTCTGATTTAAGGAAAGGCATTATGTTGGACGAGGAATGTATGAGCGAACAACTGACTTTATCAAGTAAGTCTGTATTTTCCTGTGGAAATATCTTTATCTTGTGCTCAAACATAGAATATTGTTTTAGTTTGATTTTGTGTATATGAAGGATTTTTTAGGTGTTTGGGTGTGCCAATGGCTAGGGTGGTTCTCTTGGCAATTGTTTTGGCTTATTTCAATAGTGTTGTGCTTCACAATGGCTATGTCACATAGGTACGGGTACATACCATTTAAAATATATATATATATATATATATATATATATATATATATATATATATATATAAGCAAAAAATCCGAATTCAAAGTTTAAACAAACAGAACAACACATTCATGAGTCCAAAAAGAGAAAAGAATAAAAACCCTAATTTTCGGACAGAAATGGACTTGGTTAACATTGAGCATGTCCAAAAAAAAAAGAAGGATATGTTCCTGGTTATGTTGATCGTACTCGGGACGTAGCATGGGCATATCGGTACCCGTACCGATGACATACCCATATGGGTATGGATACTGCTCCATAAAAGCAATACCTGTGTGACTTAGCACAATGGTTATGTTCCACAAAATTGATTTTCAGATCTTTGATCATGTGCTCTACAAGGTGCATGTGGTTGTGCATAGATGCTTGCTAGGTCATTTTAGATAATGAAAAAATAGATCAATATAAACTTTCCATCATGAATATGTGCTTCAATAGGCAAGCGTGTCAGCTAGTACTTTTGAGTTTTGATATCTGAGCTTCTATTTCTAAACCGAAATTTATAAACTCAGATTGCATTCTTTAGATGATTGTTTTGGATTCATCCAGGAAATTGCACTGGGATCCAGGGGTTATGGTTGGACTTTGTGAAGTAATGAATACTTATCTTAGGTTTGTATCAGACAGCCACACAGCCAAAAGAGAAAATTTTAGACTGAGGAGGAAGACAAATAAGACACAGTTTGGTCCTCTTTTTGACTTTTTTTTGTCCTTGGCGTTTCTTTCTTGTTTCTGTTGCATAAATGTTTGGGTTTTGAGAATGCTTCCATTTTGATTCTTGATAATGATGGCATTTCATTCTTTTGAAGCCCAATTGTGTGCAATTGGGATGTACATTTTCCTTGTACTCTTTTGGTTGTTAGGCACATTGGACTGGATGAATCCTTTTGGCTGTTGTGAAGTCTGACTCTTTACTGTGTGAACTGGCACACAGTCCCATGAACAGGGTGCTCATGTTTTTTCATATTGATAAAATGCAGATATATGACTTTCTGGCTTTGTGTATTTGGAGCAAAATTCTCATTTGCCTATTTCCTCCAGGCAAGTAAAAGCAGATACCAATTGCTAACTGGTCGATGATGGTTCTTCTGTTTATGTTTCATCTTTCTGACTGTTTCCTTTCCAACATATGCAGATAAGGCCATTGGTGAATCCTACAAAAATTATCATAAATCTTAATGGGCTAGAGTATTCGTGGCATGATCTTGTATCAAAACGTGAGTTTTTGCTGCCTTTGTCTAGTCATAAAATACTTTCGAGGGATTAAACTAGGAAGGCAAAATGTTCTTGTGGCCTGCATAAGCTCACATGCCTAACAACAATGGAAACAATGCATCTGCCATGCCAATGTTGAAGATTGCTGCTCTTTTCCTGAATCCTTTCCTGCAGCCCTCATGATATGATAGTTCATCACTGATGCTGTTTCTGTTGTTTTCTGCTGCTAAACATGCTGCAGGCCAATTTCTCTCATTAATTTGTTATTGTATAAGTATTTTGTTCCACATACAGGATCACTCTAAGTGCTTCTGAATTTGGCTATTTGACTTTGATTTCGTTTTTCTTTTCTGATGGTTACATTTCATGACGATTTTTTGGCAAGTACTGGAGTTTCTTGATTATTATAAACCTGTTTATAATCATGTAACCAGGGCACAAGACTGATCAAACTTTGTTGGATAGTCGTACATTTAGAGTCTAGCAGAGTCCAATCCCTCAGTTGTCATTACCATGCACTTGATGATTTTACAAAACCCACCACATAGGATTGGTTTATCCCGGGCTTCCTTTGGGGAAAGATAAGAGTTTAACCTAAACCATTTGTAAAACTTTCAATTAGTTGAGGACTCAAACATTTATGGAAAATCGTCACTATTAAACCAACATTTCGTATAGAAGTCCCTAGGAGAGTTGGTGAAGTTCATTTTTCTACCCAATCAACCTATGCTATTTTGCATTCACCCTCTTCTTTAGAGTAGAATTCCTTCCTCTTGGTGATATACCATTTGATGTTAAGAATTTTTGTAAAATTGAAAATTTTGAGTTTTGCTTAAAAACATTTTAAAAGGGTCTTCTCACACAATGATGTGACTTTTCTTTATTCTTAGTACCTCCTTGAGCAGAAGGATAAAATTTCAAATTTTTATTGTCAAACAATGGAAGAGGAAAATTGAAAAGATCTTGAATATGAGCAGTAAGGAAAGGTCCTATGAAGTTGAGAAAGTCGAGACTAGGAAATGCTATTGACTCTGGTGATCAAACATTTGCAAGGATTTAGCAGGAAGATATCTTGAGAGAGCAGCCAAAATCTTTTGTATAAGATCTTGGCAGGTAGCAAAATGAGAGTTGAGAGATTGGCTCGTGGCTTGTGTAGTCGTTCCTCTGGGTCAGTAATCAAGAGTACTGGGTAGGCATATAGGTGATTTATGTCTATACCGCGAAGATAACGACTTATGAACCTTTGGCTCGTCGAAAACCCACAAGGTGAAGCGGGTTGGACATGCGACAAAGCTACACATAACCACCAAAGCGGTGGAGCTTCGTAGTAGCCTTTGGGGTGGTGAGGTATTCCCTCAAAGGTGAAGGTCGGCCTAAAAAAAAAAGATCAATGAAAAAAAAATTCAAAGGCAAAAGTTGAATGCAAAAGAAAGAAAGAAAAAAAAGAGGAAAAAAAAACAAAAGGTGTCTGTCAAGAGATGAAAGGCATGAAGGCTGAACTCGCAGGAATTGAATGTAAAAATCTTTGGTAGATGTGCGGTCCTAGGGTCAATATCTTCTCCTATTTTTTATTACCTAAGATGCTGAGGATGATTCCTTTATGTTCATATTTTGGAAATTGAAAGGCAATCCCTTCTAGAGATTTGATGACATTGACGCGAAATGAATCCTAATGCTTGTACGGTAGGTGCTATGTGTAAATGAAGGACATATTATTTGCACAACACGAGCACTCATGCTTATTAGTTAAATTGATCGTTTTTGAACTATTTCAAACTAAAAACTTGACATCTCTAGTCGTAGGAGGAACTAACCAATCTCCTTTGGATTTGAAATATGTTTGTCATTTCATTCCCAATCCCCTTTGGTCTTGAAAGATGTTGGCCATTCCATTACCAAACCATTAGTCCATTCATGGAATAGATGAAACTCCTCGAACCTAGTCAACTCATGTTGAGTGTGACGAATTTCATTTTCTTTGTCTCAGGAGATGCATATCATTTGGGACAAGTGATTAATGTTGGCCCATTATTCCATCTTAACCGAGTGTCTTCAACATAACCCAGACTTAGGGTTGAGTCTGTCATGGAACACCTCTTATCTCTTTTCAAAAGGACCAATCAATTTTGTAGTCCATTTTGAACTGTGACATTTTTGAAAGGTTCTATTCATCGAAGTTGCATGGGTTTTGGGTTTTATGTCCTTGGGTCCTTCATGGTTTTAGACAAGGATAATGGTCAGATTCTCTTGTATCACGTTAGTGTCAGGTTAGTTGAATAGATCCTTTAGTTAGCTATTGCACATGTCCAGCGGTTAAGGTCATTGGTTTGATTTGTATTCAGTAGGATCTTAATTTGATTTAGTTTGATTATTTAGTTTTGTTGAGTTGGGCAATTGTTTTCTGCTTTAATGGTTTCCTGCACAGTGTCATGTTTAGTTTTCACTTTCATTGTGACATGGGTTGCTTAGGTGCTTTATTTCTTAGGATGTTGGTTTTCCTTTTTCAATGCCTTCACTTGTGTTGCAGACCGACTATCCCTCGGTGCAACGCGTGCCAAATAGGCTTGAAAAAGTCAGCCCGTGACAACTTGAATTTGGTCAAATTCATGGGTGTGTGTCACATTCTGATAGAGTCTTTGAATTGCATATCATACACTGTTATGATACAATCATGTGTTTGCTAACATGGAAGCCTACATTCTAAAATTTTGCGAATCTATTTTGTTCACATCCAACTCGCTTATGATACAATCATGCGTTAATCTACATTTTAAAAATATGCCAAGGTTTGTCTCTAGAGTGGTAGAAAAGTTTTGTTTTTTCAGTTATTTCAGCAGGGAGAAGAAACTGAACTACTGGTTGGTTTGAACAATGGAGGTAATTGTGCTTGAATTATTGTTTGCCTACTGTCATACTCTTTTGAACTTTTGTTTTATTCTTCCTCTTTCAATTTCCTGTATCTTTCTCTTCTTTTCATAATGATTAATGCTATTTTCCACAATTTATAGGTGAGGCAACTTTGGAGGTTCATGCCATAAGTGCCATTGTCCATCTCTCCTTTGATCATAAATTATTAGTGCAAAATCTAGCACTTCAGACAAAAAAAAATGTGCTCTACAATGATATAATTGAAGTTGTTGAATCTGGTGGTTTTCTTAGCCTGCAATTTCTGGTCACTACTATTTATTCTTGTTTTAGGTGGTAAACATGATGGATGGAAAAGTGGATGACCTGAAGCTTCTTTCTCGATCATATTTAATGCAAGCTTTCTGTAATGGGCATATTGAAGAAAAAAAAAATGTGAGTTTACATTATGCAGTTTCTGGATTCATAGATGTCCAAAACATTTGTAGGTTATGCAAATAGATGGAGGTCCTTAGTTGCAGCTTCCTTGCTTGTGCTTATAATTTTCTAACCTTTTTCTTTGTTCTTTTTCTATATGCAACTTACTGCTTTGGACAATTTGAAGGATATATTTGGTTTAAACAAATCTACAGCCAAAAGGATTATGCTTGAAGTTTTCTCTGTATTCTACCTTAGACGGCTTTCAAAAGCATTTTCTCAAGGAGAATTGAAGAGCACAACTAGCAAAGAAACTTTCCTTCGCAGTGAACTGCGTTTTGATCCATTTCTTTCATCCGAAGATTCCTCCATGTATTTTTGTAAGGGCATCTTTTGTAATTGTAGAATTGCAGGTCAGCCCAACCCTCATGTTTATATGGGGGGGGGATTCAGAGCAGATGCTGTACATGCATAACATGCATACAGTGAGACGTAAGTATTCTCTTTCCATGTTCAAAATGTATCATGGCTTGGAACCTCACCGATAATCCATTCTTGCTTTTTTATAATATTTTTATCTCAATATTGGTCATTGAAATTGTCCTGAAAGCTTACAAATTTTCTGAATGAAATCTTTTATGGTCTGCAGCAATTATTTTGATGACATGTTATTTCAACATTGGCTTCCTCTGTGTTGTCAAATATCTAACATACGGGCTGTGGAATTGTTATGCAGTATGTGAACATGCATATTCCTTGGCACAGAACTTGGATCCTGATAGTGAAGGAAGGGGTGTCTTGCAATTCAAAACTGGTCTCATGTCAGTTATCAAGGTACATGAATGTTTATGACCTTAAGTCATTTAGTTAGACTAACAGATTTAAAGCTAATGTTTATGTCATCTGCTTTGAGTCTTTGACTTATATTTTTTTAAGTAGCTTATAAATCTTTATCTCTTTTTCTTCACCTTTTTTAGTAGCAAACTTTTATTTTTTACTCTCTCCAGTTATCCTTGAGATGAACTTTTCCAAAGCTCTGATGTGTGTTCTGTTTTCAAAATCAATTTACAGCTCTCCATTTTTATTTTTTCTAGCAAAAACTTGCCAAACGAGAAGCAGGAGTCATAGATAGGACCCAGGATATTGCCCGTTTGCAGGAGTTTTACAAGCAATACAGGGAAAAACACAAAATAGATGAGTTACAGGAGGAAGAATTGAGGTTGAGAGAATCTGGTGCTTTCAGCAGCAACCTTGGCAAGTATGAATCAAACTTAACATTGTTCACAACCTTCTGCTTTCTATATCTACTGTGAAACTTCCATGACTGTCAGATCCATTCTGTTATGAAATGCAAAGTGATGCCTTTTTTCCCTGTTAGTTACAATGGTAACTGTGTGCAGCTGCGAACATGCAAATACACATACATAAACCTGGCGGTCTCAAACTCTTAAATGCTGCTGTTGCGAGATATGCAGTTCATGACGCCTAGGGCTGTTTGACAGATTCTTCTTTCTGACTCAACACTGTATAGCCTATGCAAATTACATTTTGAATCCCAAGAATGATGTTGCTTCCTGTTTCTAGTGCCACATCCATGTGGCATGAATCTAGGTAATGTTGAGGAAATCTGGAAAATGTAACGAAGAAAGGGATTCTTCACATGAATTTTGCTGTTACCTGCATTATCTTGTTAACATTTTAGAAGAGGGTCCAACCCTGAACATTTGGCTGTGTGGTCAAAAGTGATTGATAGCCTAAGGTGACATACTTCTAGAAAGGCCTTGGTCGGAACTTGCTGGAAACTGGTCAGCCCTTTTAATACAAATAAAAGAGAAAAGAGAATAGAAAAATGAAAAAGGAAGAAGAATAATAAACATAGGAGGAGAAGGAAGTAGTAGAATAATGGAAAAAGGGAAGCAGGAAAACTAGAAGAACATAGGGATTTCAAGTCTCCCTTGCCCCAACTAACCTAGAAGAAGATGGGATAAGGACAGCAAAAGTTATTCAAGTAAAAATGCAAAATTTCCTTCTTTATTCTCAGTATGGGCTGCCTCTGTCCCTGGTTTGGTGCATGAGTCTGCTTTTAGTTGAACAACTCTTGGCGGTTGCTCTTTATGATTGGCATAGGGTTGACATCTTCACAATATTTCAGTAGCTTAGTCTTTTGAATAGCTTAGAGTGTTAAAATGACCAAAAGGTTTGATATTTCAAAAATTTTCCTAGATATTGGTACTTTAAAAACAATCTGATAATAACGTTCAAGTACTGCAACGTTGTAAAAAATGTCATATACCATTATTGTGGTATTATTTATTGCCATAGAATCAAAATACTTTTACATGTTCATATAATTCATATATTACATATTGAAATGACTTTGTCTTCGTTTTTGTTTCTTTTATATGTAATGAGCTTATGATTTTTTTCTTTTGATAATATTGTAAAAAAGTGCTATAGGTCCTTTTACCATATTTTGGTGAAAGTGATGGCCTTAGCTTGTAAACTAGTTTAGTAGTCTTTAGGGTCCTTGTGCCTGCTGTTGTCACTACATGGTTAAATGAAAGGTTTAGTAATACGAACAACGACAAGTAGTTGGCAAGCAAAGATGGCCCATCTGATCTGTTATTCTGTTTGAAATTTTTTGACATATATATGTGTGTGTACGGCCGTACTCTCGTACCCAAGTTTTTTAAAAATGGTTCGTACCTGCACCGACACCCGTACCCATGTGACATAGCCGGCGAGTTTGAGGATACTGGAAAGAAGACGATTGACCGGAAATCTTCGTTGGGCATTGGAAACACGATTCTCACGAAGCTCAGGACCAGTAGCCTTCGTCGGCCGTCGGGCAGCTGAAGGGCTTCAACCAAGCCCTAATACGAGAGAATAAAACCCTTGGTCGACAAGGGTTTATGATTTTCAAGTTTAAAAAAAATCGTTAAAAGAGGACATATTTGTCCTCCGCATGTCCTGACCGCACTCGACTTGTTGTTGACCTGAGTCGGGTGTGTCTTCGACATGCCATCTTTTACAACAGGTGCGGTAGACTGCACTGAACACTCGTTAACTGTGTCCAGTGCCATGTCGGGCTGCACCCATCGACTCACCCGCACCCACTTCAATGTGGGTGTGGCGGCATGTTAGCCGAATTGATGCAGGGCAGGGCCAGACCCGTCACTCTCCTGGGTCTAGTTCCTCGCCTCAGGTTCCACCTTTGGGCAACAGTGCAGTCCTTGAGCCTTCAGCCGTGGGATCTCCTGTAACGCTCGTTGTTTGAGCAGGTCGGGTCGAAACCCGGACCCGAACGCTTGGCGTGAAAGAGCCCGATTCGAGGGCTCTTCTCCCTCGACTTTCCCTCTTTTCTCTCGTCTATCTCCTGAGTACTCACGGGCCAGTGCAGAGAAGAAGAAGACAGAGGTGGTGCAAGCGGTGGCTGGACCGGCGGTGACGACGGCTACAGCTCGCCCTCTCAACCTCTGCTCTTCTCCCTCGCTTTTTCCTCCGCTTGATCTCCCTCCCCTCTACCTGTCCTCTCCATTTGCCCGAACCCTCTCTCTGGCCGCCTCTCTTTTCTCTCGTGCTCCTCGCACCTCTCTCTGCGGCCTCTCTTACTCCCTTCGCCCGTTTCTCCCCTTTTCTCCTCCTCCCTCTCTCTCTGTCTCTGCTGTCTCCCCTTGTCAACCGCACGACCTCCCTTCTACTGAATCCTCTTTCTCCGTTTCCCATTTCTGTCAACGCCTCTCCCAGCCCACTAGGTCCCTTCGTGAGCTCTCTCTCCCCTTTTTCTAATTGCTTTCCCTTTTTTTTTTTTTTTTCCAATCGAGCGCCCTTCCTCACCGATTTCAGCACTGTTTGATAGGGTTTCAGCTAGGGGAACGTGTTCTTCCCCTCATAGCAGCGACTAGGGGTGTTGGTGGTGAAGGCTGGGCACGATTTTTGCCATTTGGGGACCGATTGTGCGCTTGAGGTGGCTGCCAGAGACTTTACAACAGTTCAGACTCTTGTTTTGGGGTGAGCGAGATCTAATCAAGCCCAAATTATTGAATATTATCGATTAGAGCATGTATAATTATTGTTTGAGCATGCTAGGGCTTAGAATTGATTATTTGGAACGCATGTTAGTGACTTTATTTTTGGGGGAACACTTAGGATTATGTTGGAAAGCGAAGTTTCACATATTTGATGATCATTAAGCTTGATGGATTAATTTTTGAAGCATTAGGGAAGCATGATAGAGATTGTGAGGTTGTGGGGAAGATTTAGAACCGTCTTAGGGTGCACGTAGCGCATGCTTTTGTGAACGGGTGTGTCATGAAGTTAATTGGGGAAAATATACGTATTTGGATGTGATGTTGGGGTTGATGTCTTAAAGAACGTTATTAAGGACGGTGTTAGTGATGGATTGATTGACGGTTGCGGGTTTTGATATTTTGTGGCAAGGTCAAGATATAAGTAAGAGGCCTAATGGAGAGCTTGTTGGTCAACACTACCCGTCGACACCCTCTTGGGGCAATGACACGTGCCCCAAGAATTTGTTTTGTATTTGTTTGAATTGTTTAGGTATCTAGTAGAAGTCTTACCTTTTGTTTATGTCTACAGGTACATCGGGCTCGTCCCGTCGACCTTGAGTTCGAAGCTCGAGGAATTTTGAAGAGTTTTGTGAGTGCGCCACAGGTATGGCGACATTCCAGGCGAATCCATGCCTGGGCAAATGTGTGATTGTGTGTTCCTAGGATCATGGGATCCTAGGATTGTAATGTGAAATGATTGAATGTCTTGTGAACGAGTATATGTATGTTTGTTCATGCTTTGATATCCGATATGAATTGTTTGAAAGGTTATTAGTAGTTGTTTTGAAAAGGTTACTCATTTGCATGTGCATGCTAGAATTGATATCTGTTTAGGACAGATGAGGCGGGGTATCGAGTCGAGTGTCTCCTCAACCCCAATTATGCATTAGAAAGCATCATAGAATGATAATTGCATAGGACAGCTACGAGTCAATCGCAGATCGAGACTACTCTCTATGGTTTGGCTAAGTTTTCCAAACTGTGATTGATGTGATGATTGATGAATTCGGACCCAAGTTACATAAATATCCCTTTTCAACCCGGTTTAGATCCGTTAGTGTCCCCAAATCTGATCCAAACTTATAATCCAAGCCTCGAACCTGCCTTAAGACCCAACCAAGACCATAATCGGACCCGGAACCCTCCCATTTTGTTTCCTAGACCGGATCAAAACCAGATCCATTCTCTTACAGATTCTGGATCGAGTTCAAATCCAGCCTTCTGTCCACAAAACTCGATCCATAATCCAACCCATACCACGCTGGGTCCGACGAATAGTTTAGGAGCAAACCCGATCCAAACCCAATCCAACCCAAACCTTTATCCAAACCCCTATCCAGATCCGTCAACAAACCCAAACCCAAATCCAAACCCCTATCCCAATCCGTCTACAAACCCAAACCCAAATCCACATGTGAATCTTTTTCACGCCCCATATCCATTCCCAAATGCATACCCATATCCCTATTCGACTGCCCATGTAACCCAAGCCCCAGATCCAGTTCCATTTCGTGCAGGTGCAGTCACGAAGCCACCACTACCGCAGGCTCCACCACAGAGGTGTCAGCGGATGGGTCCCCTTGCAGATCAGACCCACCCGAGGCCACCACCTGTTGAGCCGTACCGACCCTGCGCGCCAGTTGAGAATGACAGCGACTCAGCCTATTCAGATGATGCCGAGTTTTGGCGTGCGCATCCAGCAGGACCAGTTGACCATCGACACAGGCGTACCGCAGAGCGTCCAGAGCGCTCCGCCAGTTATGGGGTGAGGTTGGACCTTCCAGAGTTTGTTGGACGATTCGACGCACAGGAGTACTTTGACTGGGCATATGCAGTCCAGTTTTTCTTCGACTACCACTAGGTGAAGGAGCATCACAAAGTGCCACTTGTTGCGACTAGACTGCGTGGGCTTGCACAGACATGGTGGTTTGAGCTTCAGAGATCGTACGAGCGACGCGGTCAGCGACCCGTGCAGGCATGGGGCGAGATGCAGAGACTGATGCAGACCAAGTTTGTACCTTCGGACCACGCTGAGAGGGCCTACAAGGAGTACCTCAATCTTCGTCAGGGCTCGAGATCTGTAGCGGATTACACGGCAGAGTTTCATCGACTGTCACTGCGTGTCCAGATTGTGGAGGCTGAGCGTCAACAGGTTGCCAGTTACTTTTCTGGTCTTCGTCCCTTCATTTCTGATGAATTTAATTGTACCAGAGTAGATACTCTAGATCAGGCAAGCAGTTATGCAATGAACATAGAAGAAATCTTGAAAGGTAAGCATGAAACCCGAGTGTCTAGGGGTGATGCCTCGTATCACCCCAAGTCCAGTTTTCCAACTAGGGGAGGTAGCTCCTCGAAACCTGTTGAGTCCAAACCAGTACCGCCTTCTCCTGGTAAAGGCGAGCAATCAGGTCCAGCCTATAACACCCGGTCTAAAACTTGTAGTTCTGACCAAACCATCCGTTGTTTTAGGTGTCATGAGTTAGGTCACTTGGCTTCAAAATGTCCAAATTCCCATAAGAAAACTCACCTAGCTGAGACTATAGAGGAACCGCCAGATTCTGATGGTAAGGAAGTCTCGAGTGGCTCATCTGACTCAAGTTCTGATCAGGATGATGCTGTACACTTTGATGGTGATGACATAAGCAACCTTTTACCTATACGTCATGTCTTGACTGCACCTAAAGGAAAGTCAGATTCTTCGTGGTTGCGTGGTAACATTTTCAGAACTCGATGCAAGTGAGGGATAAACTTTTATCGTACAAAAGACCATATATCTATGCTTATGCTGAATGGTTGCTTGGTGGACGTTTGATTCACCATCTGTGGAATGCGCTCCTTTAACATATGGTGAAATCAATCAAATAAAATGACAGTTAATTCGTGGTTGTCCTAGCTAGGTTGTCAAAAGCAAGCTTGTTTATCTAATGACCAATCATAGGTTCCTCACGATCCTCGCTCTTTTAGTTTTAAAATCATTAACTTAATTGGGTCATTTTTCTTAAATGCTTTCGGGTTTCTGTTGTTTTTTATTTTCTAAATTTATTTTACACATTCTATGTTGAGCTGTCTGGAACTTTCTATGGTCTGGACTAGGACAACTATTCTGTTCGGGGCACTTATAGTACTTTTGTCTGTGTAGTGGTCGAGGCAACCAGTTAGTTGACAAAAGCAAGTTCCACCAGTTAAGTGCTTAGTGGTTAGGTGATCACGTGCTAGCATCATTCTGGTTCGAATGCTAATAGCTTTCCTTTATAAGCCGTTAAAGTCAGACAAAAAGTGTTTGTTACAATTCTAGATAGCTAGTTAGGGGACATGAGGTCAGCTTCCAGCTGGCAATGTCTTTCTTGTCAAATTATTTTTAGAAAGTGTTTTTCTTTTGCTTTGAGGGAAGCTTATGTTATGTGCCATTTCTCAACCTGTCACTTCTTAGATGGCTTAACTGAACAATGGGATGAACACAGAATGCTGTCAGTTGTCATAGATTTTATAAGGTTACGCCGTCTCCCTTGGGATGAGAGTCTATGTCACATCCGGCAGGGTGCAGGATGCGGCAAGTTCCAAAAAAAATTGGGTGCGGGTGCGGCAAGAACATATACATATAAATATGTATACATATACATATGTTATCTGTTATAAAAAAAATGAAAAAAAAAGAGAAAAGAAGAACGGATGCAGTCAGCAGCATCCGATTCGGTTTTTAGCGTGTCAGGTGCCGTGTCGAGCCGCACCTACACCTGAGTCGATGCGGGTGCGCCACCATATTTGGCACACCCGTGTGACTTAGATGAGAGTCTGGGTGGAATTCTTTGTGGATCATGCTGGAACTCTCTGCTGTCTTCTTAATTGACTTAATTGCTATAAGGAGGTTACCAAAGTACCCAATTTTGCAATATAAGTTGCATGTTACCAAGTCATCCATGAGTCATAATGTTTGTGGGGTCGGATCCATAAAGCATCCAAATGATTGTTCTAACTTCTAATAGCAATAGTGTTCACTGGATGGTAGGATGTTATTATTAGCTCCACATTTAGGATGTTATTATTAGCTCTGCATTTAAGTTCTTGTGTTTATGAATGTATTCCCAAGTTCCTAATGGTCTTTTGATTGTAATTGTGTAGATGGTAAGAGAGATGGAAAAGATGTTGCGGCAGCGTGTGGCACAACCAGCCAATAGTTGCTCTTCTTCTAGTGGTGTTTCATTCCTTGACCAAATAATTTCTCCGCTTTATGAAGTTATTGCTGCAGTAAAATTTTTAATCTTTTTTGTCAAGCGTTAAAGGGTGTTAGTATCTGTCCAATGGTAGACTAGTTATTTACATTATAAAACTAAAGCTAAATATACTTGACTCAGACTGAAAGCTAGAGAAGTGGGTAAGCAGCTGTTAGCTGTTAGTGTCTGCTGACTTGACCACTTGCCCTGATTGATCAAGTTTATTTAAGCTGATTTTGTTTAAGTGAAGAGACAGAAGCTTGGAATAGGAAATAAAAGAAAGAAAAGGGAGTCTCTAAGAAACCCTGTTCTCTCTGCTCTTGCCCTCTAATGCATGGTCAGTTGGCCCGTCCTTCCTTGCCCCTTTGTGTCAATGCTAACAGGTTTTCCATCTGCGGTAGAGAAGGAGCTACAACTGCTTCATCCTTTCTTAAATTTATAGTTTAAGTATTTTGCTTGTTCTGGGAAATCGGCATGCATTTTTTGACTGGGCTGGGAACCAGGCAAACGGGCTGGCAATCGATAATAACCATACATTCCTTCAATCACT